>JAVLUX010000017.1:310000-332500 GCA_032164185.1 Moxostoma hubbsi | reverse complement strand
CGTCAATTTCCTTGAACAGATCTGGCAGCCTGTAACAGTCAAATGGAGCGACAACCCAGATAGTGCACATACATCTCCAACATGTCTGTTTTAGATATTTACATCTGTTAAACATCTTAAAAAGATCAGATTTACAAACATTCTAGATCATAAACACCTCAGAGAGATCTGCTGAATGTCTCATTGACATCCAACACACATGTCTTGAGATGTGCTGTGCTGCAGATGAGCAAACAATGTAAAACAGACGTCTTCCAGATGTTAACACACACATCAACAGACGTCTTCCAGATGTAAACACACACATCAACAGACGTCTTCCAGATGTTAACACGCACATCAACAGACGTCTTCCAGATGTTAACACGCACATCAACAGACGTCTTCCAGATGTTAACACGCACACCAACAGACGTCTTCCAGATGTTAACACGCACACCAACAGACGTCTTCCAGATGTTAACACGCACACCAACAGACGTCTTCCAGATGTTAACACGCACACCAACAGACGTCTTCCAGATGTAAACACGCACATCAACAGACGTCTTCCAGATGTAAACACGCACATCAACAGACGTCTTCCAGATGTTAACACGCACATCAACAGACGTCTTCCAGATGTTAACACACACATCAACAGACGTCTTCCAGATGTTAACACGCACATCAACAGACGTCTTCCAGATGTTAACACGCACATCAACAGACGTCTTCCAGATGTTAACACACACATCAACAGACGTCTTCCAGATGTAAACACGCACACCAACAGACGTCTTCCAGATGTAAACACGCACATCAACAGACGTCTTCCAGATGTAAACACGCACATCAACAGACGTCTTCCAGATGTTAACACGCACATCAACAGACGTCTTCCAGATGTTAACACGCACATCAACAGACGTCTTCCAGATGTAAACACGCACATCAACAGACGTCTTCCAGATGTAAACACGCACATCAACAGACGTCTTCCAGATGTAAACACGCACATCAACAGACGTCTTCCAGATGTAAACACACACATCAACAGACGTCTTCCAGATGTTAACACGCACATCAACAGACGTCTTCCAGATGTAAACACGCACACCAACAGACGTCTTCCAGATGTAAACACGCACACCAACAGACGTCTTCCAGATGTTAACACACACATCAACAGACGTATGGCTGATGTGCATGTGTGTGCATTCAGGGAACAGTTCTGGAACATCAGTACATTGGAATAAACAGCATTATTCACAGAGAAAGATCTTGAGCTAAAATACACTTTTAATATCACCTACAAGAATAAAAGAGTTCAATCACACGTCTAATGTTCAGTGTTGAACTGCATCTGATGCAGAACAAAGGCAAAGTATTTTAAACACAGGATCAGCACCATATTGTCCCCTATTCTGAATACTCATGCATTTAAAATCCAAGATGCACACTGTAGTTTAACTAAATATGCAGATGACATGGTACTTATACATCATTATAATAACCATATACAGAACTGAAAACATCTCTTACTATATGTGAGACGACCACAACCCGACCTCCTCCTGAACGTGTTAACTGTCCCAGCACAGACCGACTGTTGGTGTAAAGAAATAGAGCAATAGTTTGAGATTGGCAGTAAATCCTCGGTGTGCTTCTCTCCTGTCCCATTCCGACTTTCAGAGATGAACACCGGTCCTGTGTGGAGCAGAGCAACAACCCTCCTGTTCCATCACATACACACGTTCCTCTACACGAACTGTGCACACACAACACTGACAATCTGCAAAGCGCTCTACACATGCACTGACATCCCACCAATAGGAAACAGGTGCATTACATCATCCATCTTACTCAGTGTATTTGGTACAGAGAGGACTTTAAGCGTTCAGAAAGTATTTAAATGCACTCTTGAGATTTGGGCAGTTGTGGAGTCCCATGTGTATTTCGGCATCTTTATATTTAAAAGTCCCATATTGTGTACCACTGATGTTCTAGAAGGAAACACACTAATATATGCACACTATACATGTAGATTCTTAATTCTCATAATAAATTACGAAAGGGGTGTGAACATTTATGAGACAAAAGGGGAATGCATATTTATCTTCTAAACTATATATACGTATATAAAACCTCAGATTAATGTGTTATCATCTGACTTTTCTTCTGCTTTCTGTCTTGTTTCTGAACAGCAATCTAAATCAAGCAATTATATGATTTGCCGACTAAAAACAGCCATTTGACTCCTTACATTTTCAGTTCAGGAGCTAATGGCTCATGTGGCCTTTTTTAGTCTGGAGCTCATGTTGGCACCCATTCACGTGCTAAAAATCTTCATTTGTGTTCTGAAGAAGAAAGTCACACACACATCTGGGACGACATGAGGGTGAGTAAATGATGACAGAATTTTCATTTTGGATGAACTGTCCCTTTAAGTGGTACGTAACAAGAACTGGGCATGCAGAAACCTGTATTAATAACATAAAGAGTATTTGACTCAACAGATAAACATTATCTGAAAGCATCTACAGATATTTTGAGTTTGTTTCGAAGTTCAAATGATTAAGTCTAGGAGTTATTGAAAGTTATAATTTTCCAATGAATATCTTAATATGGCACACAGCATTAACTTACAGAACATAAACTGCTGGGATTCACACATTGTGAAGTTAAAACAGTTTCTCGGCATGAGAATAATGCAGACGGATCTGAAGGAGATGCTGATCCTGCCCTTCACTACTTCAAAGACTGGATTGTTGCTTTGATGTTCAACACAAACAGATGCAGATATAATTATGAATGTGAATTCACACAGAAAATCAGTGATGCTTGGAATGACACAGAAATAGACATTTTCTTCAGACTCAGCAAAAGTCAGATCCATTAGTTTTACGATCACTTGAATTTGAAGGAAAGATGAAGCAAACTGAACATAATCATTTTATTATATCAAATCATTCATTAAAGGAGAATCATTCATTCATGTCGTGTGCAGCTCACTTCAGCTGTATTTTTGATTTATTCATAAAATGCTGTGTTCACATAAATACAGAAGTACACTGATGTCCCTGTGCCATTCTGTCTCGCACATGATGGACACATGCGCAGACGCGCACTTTCGTCACATGCGCAGACGGACACTTTCGTCACATGCGCAGACGCACACTTTCGTCACATGCGCAGACGGACACTTTCGACACATGCGCAGACGCACACTTTCGACACATGCGCAGACGCACACTTTCGACACATGCGCAGACGGACACTTTCGACACATGCGCAGACGGACACTTTCGACACATGCGCAGACGGACACTTTCGACACATGCGCAGAAGGACACTTTCGACACATGCGCAGACGGACACTTTCGTCACATGCGCAGACGCACACTTTCGACACATGCGCAGACGGACACTTTCGACACATGCGCAGACGGACACTTTCGTCACATGCGCAGACGGACACTTTCGACACATGCGCAGACGGACACTTTCGACACATGCGCAGACGGACACTTTCGACACATGCGCAGACGCACACTTTCGTCACATGCGCAGACGCACATTTTCGACACATGCGCAGACGGACACTTTCGACACATGCGCAGACGGACACTTTCGTCACATGCGCAGACGCACACTTTCGTCACATGCGCAGACGGACACTTTCGTCACATGCGCAGACGGACACTTTCGACACATGCGCAGACGCACACTTTTGTCACATGCGCAGACGGACACTTTCGACACATGCGCAGACGCACACTTTCGACACATGCGCAGACGCACACTTTCGACACATGCGCAGACGCACACTTTCGACACATGCGCAGACGGACACTTTCGACACATGCGCAGACGGACACTTTCGACACATGCGCAGACGGACACTTTCGACACATGCGCAGACGGACACTTTCGTCACATGCGCAGACGGACACTTTCGACACATGCGCAGACGGACACTTTCGACACATGTGCAGACGGACACTTTCGACACATGCGCAGACGCACATTTTCGACACATGCGCAGACGGACACTTTCGACACATGCGCAGACGGCTGCTTTGTGAAACTCGATACTAGTGTTGTTATGGAGATCTGTGTAATTTCAGGAGTATCAGTACCGACTACTGAAATTTCTGTATTTCATTACCACAGCAAGAATATGCTAATATGTGAATGTACTGATGCACACACTCCTTTGGCCTGTTGAGAGTTACACTTCAATGTAAATAATAAAAGAACATTTCCTTCGTGTTTCTCAATGAATGCCTTTTTAAGTAGGGCTCTACTGAACTCTGCTTGATACTTTGTCCTTTTTTCCTTTTCTATTCGATTATTTTTCCAGAATTCCATGTTTAAAATTGACATTTAATGTCATCATCAAAATGGTGTCTAATCAATCTCGTAACTTTTAACAACAAGTTTGCAAATGGCCCAGTGTGATAATTCAAATGCAAATGCTGTGATTTAATTCTATATTTATATATTTTACATGTAACTCACGCTTCACACTGCTGTTCTGCTTTATCATCTCGTACAGCATGAATGAATCTCACCTTCTGTGGACTGGATGAGCTTCAGACAGTCTCTTACAGCACACAGCTCAAACCTTTCACGGTTGGATAATCACAGTGAGAAATGTCCCGTTTAGTTGGATTTATTGAACATCTCAGTGTAAAAGGAGTAACCGAGCACTCGCTCTAATAACCATGTGAGCAGTCGTGTGTCAGTCAGACAGTCGGTGCTCGGATCTCTGTACGGTAGAATCACTGGTCTCGTCACATCTGGGTACTTTTGACAACACACACAGGCCACACGGACTGATGATGACAACTGCATCAAACATATTGTGCACGAGACGTAAGTAAGACGTAAGGCCTTAATGAGACGAAGACTTTGGTTGTCGTTTGGTTATCATGTTGGTGTACACACTAAACAACTGTGTATCAACTACACGAACATTTGTTTGATTTACAAACTCCTGCATATGGCAACAGTTTATTCACCACAACATGACAACAAACAACATGAAAGAGGAGCTTGATTTGCACTGAAAGGCTTTCCAAGTCTCTCAAACGTCGGATCGGTGAACACACCTGATGACTCATCACACAGTTTTCAAGCAAGTTTGAAATGCATCTTAGCATCTGCAACTAGCCACAGGATGGCGCACACTACACGACTGTCGTGCAATCTAACATTTCTAGTCACAGACCACTCGATTAGTCGCCAACTCAAAGCTTCAAAGAAGACAAGCCTGAGTCCTGTTGTGTGTGTGTGTGCGCAGGGCTCCAGCTGTATGTGTGTGTGCGCAGGGCTCCAGCTGTATGTGTGTGTGCGCAGGGCTCCAGCTGTATGTGTGTGTGCGCAGGGCTCCAGCTGTATGTGTGTGTGTTCGCAGGGCTCCAGCTGTATGTGTGTGTGCGCAGGGCTCCAGCTGTATGTGTGTGTGTGCGCAGGACTCCAGCTGTATGTGTGTGTGTGCGCAGGGCTCCAGCTGTATGTGTGTGTGTGCGCAGGGCTCCAGCTGTATGTGTGTGTGTGCGCGCAGGGCTCCAGCTGTATGTATGTGTGTGCGCAGGACTCAAGCTGTATGTGTGTGTGTGCGCAGGGCTCCAGCTGTCTGTGTGTGTGCGCAGGGCTCCAGCTTGTGTGTGTGTGTGCGCGCGCAGGGCTCCAGCTGTATGTATGTGTGTGTGTGTGTGTGTGTGTGTGTGTGTGTGTGTGCGCACGCAGGGCTCCAGCTGTATGTGTGTGTGTGTGTGTGTGTGTGTGTGTGTGATCATGCAGTAGCACGCTGACGTGATTGATGGATGTCGTCATGAAATCAGAGACCCTCCTCTTGAAATGCAAACACAAGTGTTCACAGGAGACATAAAGGAGATGCATGATGATATCTGGTGTATCCAGCAATGATGGGGAGTAGCAAAGCAATTAGCTTAACGACATTTCTCAGTAGTCAGCTGGTATATTTTTGATTACGTAGCTGCAAAGCATTGACAAGAGCTCCACCGCTACATCTTCCATCACATCGATGTTTACTATCGCCAGGTGCCCTATTCACATCGCTCATATGAGTCGGTTCTTTACACTCCATAGAGGTCATCCAGGGATGGAATGAGACGCTCGGTGTCGTATGGCCCAATTAGCGCTGTGTGTAACAGCGGTCCATCAGAGGATATTGCTGAACACATTGTGATGTTGGCACCCCTCTGGCCCGGGACATCCACTGCGGCTCTTTTCCCAATCACATCCCTTCCTCGCCGCCGTGTTTTGGCCAAGTTGAAACCCGCCTCATCCACAAAGATGACTATACGGGCCTGGCTTCAATTTCCATGACTCAATAAATCCACAAGGCAAAGTGAGAGTACAGCTATTACGGCAGTTTATATTATACATAAAAACATGCCGCCTGTGCCCGGTTTGCTTTTGTTTAAGCTGGTTCTGTATTTTATGGTCATCTTGACATGTTGTTTCCTGGGTTGTTTGACTCGTTTGGAGTTCCTCTCAATGGGAACAGTGTTCAACTGCTTCATCCTGACTTGATGTAGTTTCAGGACTCTAGAAACAGTCGTTATGTTGACATTGTGAATATGTTGTCTGCCAACACTCTGTGTTGTTTTATGCCACTGTTTCTGATGACCATATCAAGTTATCTACACAGCAGTGCAAATCATCCTGTCCCGCCTGTGGGAGGTAACCGTTGGGTCCTAAGCAGAAATACAACAACAATCACACACGAGTGAGTTTGGAGGCTTTGCTCAGTTTACTTCTGTAATGTGCAGTTCAGTCAGATGCCCTTGCAGAATGCCCATCTTACCCGTTGTTTTGCCAGGCATTTCTCACAATAGATGCCACTGTGTTGCAGATTTGGCTGCACTCTCAGACCAGACTCTCTCATTGATTGACCATGATTTATTACATGATCAATTATAGTAGCCCTAATCTCATCTGAGACTACAGCTCTTCCTCTTCCTCTCAGTCTTCATACATACTCCTCTTCCTCTCCCAGACACTCTTCTCTGTCGGACACTTCTCTGTCTCTGGCTGGGTCCACGTTTACAAGTACAAAATCATTCCTATGATGTCTGATGGTCATGAAATTGAAAGACGAACACATGGGTAGGTGTTCAGCTTCAATGGGAATCAGCTGTGGTTGTTCTAAAGTTCTGGAGAAGGTTGTTTTTCATCCGCTTTCTTCTTTTTTTAAACGAAAATGATATTTTAGACTATATCAGAACAAGACACCGCACTGAGTCGGCTCTCCTGAAAGGGTCAAATGATGTCTTGTTATGGGTTGACACGATGGACCGCACCATCCTTCTGAAGTGCTCTCAGCAGGGGGTTGTTATTCAGGACTTATCGGCTTGCCTCCTACCTCAAGGAGAGGATCTATAGGATCAATAGGTCCTGTCCTATTGTCTCTATATATGCTCCCTTTGGATGCTGTTTTCTGCTGTTTCAAATTGCTATGCAGATGACACTCAGTTTATCTTCAACACCCAAAGATGTCTCTTGAGGAAATTGGATGACAGCTTTCTCCAGTTAATCTAAGACAGAAGTCTGAACCATTAAGTTTGTAACCTTCTCGTGTCATTTTTGATTCGGCTCTAGAATTCGGCAGACAATTAAACTCGGTGTGAAATGCAGATTTCTGCTAAATTAAAAACATTTCTGACTTTTCTTGATTTGGAGAGTGTGGAACTTGCTTTTATTGTCTTCTGACTGGAACCAGAAAAAGAGATCTCTCCTGTGTTGGCTTCTCTTCACGGGCTTCCTGTTCAATACAGGATCCAGTTCAAAGGTTTCGTGTGTGTTTATCAGGGCTTGCATGATCTGGCAGCTCATTATATTTGTGATGTCATTTCTCTCCATCAATCCTCCAGACCTCTACGATCATCAAAAAGCTTGTAGTTAACTCTTCATTCGTATAAACTTGCTTTTACTTCTTTGTACATGTTTGTTTTTACCACTGAGTGTGTATGCTGTGATGTTTTGTGAAGCACTTGCTGGAAGGTGCTTGATAAATAAAGTTATTATTATAGTTATTATTACTGATTATATAGCACAGGAATGTGTATTTATTTGTTTAGGGAATAACCATCTCTCTATTATAACTTTGCTGCCTAAGAAACAAGATTGAAAATGTATGTGCTAAAGCACATAGCCAGTAATCGGAAGGTTGCTGGTTTGATCCCCACAGTCACCACCATTGTGTCCTTGAGTAAGGCACTTAACTCCAGGTTGCTCCGGGGGGATTGTCCCTGTAATAAGTGCACTGTAAGTCGCTTTGGATAAAAGCGTCTGCCAAATGCATCAATGTAAATGTAAAGAAAGTAATATATGAGTTATAAATGTTTAAACGAATAATGTAATATCAGTGTCATGCCTCCGCTCTGCGTGCAAATATCTTGAAGTCCTGAAAGATTCATGCGTGCAGAAGAGTGGATGAGTGGAGATTCAACAATGTCAAATATTCCTCTGTAAGATTCTTGAAATTTTAGGTTTGACCACAGAAGTCACTAAAGATCCATAGAGCAGCTTCAGGTCAGGATGCGTCTCCAGTGCGCTGAAATAATTTAGGAGCTGAGACTAAGTCTTAACACTTATACACCTTTATGAATCACACTTATTCTAACATCTAGGAAGAAGATGAATTTTGACACATTTAAGATTTAATTTGTTTTATACATCCGGCCGCAGGTCCCGAATCAAATGCTCCAAAGAGCCGGTGTGCACATGACTCACACTTCTGTGCAATGAGATCATGTTTTACAGTACGATCAAACATGAAGACTTTAAATACAGGCTCGATTGTGAGCAGTGTTGTCACAAAATTACATTTTCAGCTGTCGATATGATTTCCAGAGAAACTCCATGATTCTTGATATTCATTTCAATACTACAACAAAAACTCATTTGTGAATTATGTTTCACTGTTTCAAGTTCTCAAGTAATTATTTAGGACAAGCAAACAGTCAAACTACCAGCTACAGAAACAAATTAAAAACAATATAACAAAGAAATAGAAATGAAACAGTGCTTGAAGTTATTCACAGCAGTATCAGTTATCCAATGAAACTCTGAATGAACTGTTGTGAAATGTGACATTCCTGGTCTTCACTGTATGATTGTAATACATGATACTTCTAAAAGCCGAGCAGTGACAGGGTTTGGGACACACTACACAGTGGCAGATCAAGGCGGCATCACACAAGTCCTATATTTAGCTTTTCTGTGCCATTATTAAGGGATAATCAGGGTTGGGAGGATTACTTTTGAAATGTACTCCACTACAGATTACAGGATACAAGCTGGAAAATGTCATTTGTAATGTATTCCATTAAATTACTCAAAGTCAGTAATGTAATCTAAATACTTTGGATTACTTCTTCAGCACTGGCAGATTTTTTTATTTGTTTTGACTATAAAAACTCAAAATACACGTGTTAAAAACACATTCTCTGAAAAACCCAAATATCTTACGCAGTGTTGTTTCTAAAACAAGATACATCAAACTGATCTTGTTTTAAGGATTTTTACATAAATTATGATCTAATGTGAATTTTCTTGATAATAAATATAATCGTGTTTGGTAACATGTGCATGTAAAAAGGGTAGAAAGAGCAGTTTAGACCCCCACAGAACATTGAGTCATTATATAAAGAGACAGAAGAACAGGGAGCCCTGCAACAGATGGCATTGCCCCCACAGTGAGATTATATAAAGATACAGAAGAACAGGGAGCCCTGCAACAGATGGCATTGCCCCCACAGTGAGATTATATAAAGATACAGAAGAACAGGGAGCCCTGCAACAGATGGCATTGCCCCCACAGTGAGATTATATAAAGAGACAGAAGAACAGGGAGCCCTGCAACAGATGGCATTGCCCCCACAGTGAGATTATATAAAGATACAGAAGAACAGGGAGCCCTGCAACAGATGGCATTGCCCCCACAGTGAGATTATATAAAGATACAGAAGAACAGGGAGCCCTGCAACAGATGGCATTGCCCCCACAGTGAGATTATATAAAGAGACAGAAGAACAGGGAGCCCTGCAACAGATGGCATTGCCCCCACAGTGAGATTATATAAAGAGACAGAAGAACAGGGAGCCCTGCAACAGATGGCATTGCCCCCACAGTGAGATTATATAAAGAGACAGAAGAACAGGGAGCCCTGCAACAGATGGCATTGCCCCCACAGTGAGATTATATAAAGATACAGAAGAACAGGGAGCCCTGCAACAGATGGCATTGCCCCCACAGTGAGATTATATAAAGATACAGAAGAACAGGGAGCCCTGCAACAGATGGCATTGCCCCCACAGTGAGATTATATAAAGATACAGAAGAACAGGGAGCCCTGCAACAGATGGCATTGCCCCCACAGTGAGATTATATAAAGAGACAGAAGAACAGGGAGCCCTGCAACAGATGGCATTGCCCCCACAGTGAGATTATATAAAGAGACAGAAGAACAGGGAGCCCTGCAACAGATGGCATTGCCCCCACAGTGAGATTATATAAAGAGACAGAAGAACAGGGAGCCCTGCAACAGATGGCATTGCCCCCACAGTGAGATTATATAAAGAGACAGAAGAACAGGGAGCCCTGCAACAGATGGCATTGCCCCCACAGTGAGATTATATAAAGATACAGAAGAACAGGGAGCCCTGCAACAGATGGCATTGCCCCCACAGTGAGATTATATAAAGATACAGAAGAACAGGGAGCCCTGCAACAGATGGCATTGCCCCCACAGTGAGATTATATAAAGAGACAGAAAAACAGGGAGCCCTGCAACAGATGGCATTGCCCCCACAGTGAGATTATATAAAGATACAGAAGAAATGTGAAGAAAAAGCTTGAACATCCGATCTACCAACAAACCAGAAAAACTGTGTCCAGGTGTATTTAGGAGAACTGGGGCTTTTTTATATTTTCTGGACTTTGTATGACATTAAATGATAAATGAAAACTATTTATGGTATTATATTTGAAGACATCCTCACTATGCAACATGTGCCTAAACCTTTACTTAGTGCTGTACTTAGCAAATAAATAAATGGACATAAAATATTATGCGTTCATGTGACAGGAAAGAAATCTCTGAACAGCTGAAATCACCTCTGATTTGACTTCTTAATTAATGGCCATCTGACTGTTCATTGTTCAACCTATTACAAGACTACTTGCCAAATAAACAAATAAATGCAGTTTAAACATTGATTTGAGTTATTTTATTATCTTGTAGAGATCACACAGTGATGCGAGAAGCAGGAGAGACAGCTCGCAGAACCCAAATGAGTGTCTGATGTGTGTCTGTGCGGTTAATACTGAGAAATATCAGACCACTAGATGGCGCTATTGACCAATCAGAATCAAGTATTCAATTTTCTCTCTTTCCCCTTTCACCTATTATCAAGATCGACCAGTGGTTGTCTTGTGATCGACTGGTGGATCACAATCAATGTAATCAATACCTCTGTTTTCAGTGATCCAGACAGCTGTCTCTAATATACGAGAGAACATGAAGATTCAAAATATTGAGAATTAATGATGAATAATTGTGAGCAGTGAGGTAGATAAGACTTGTCTGAAACTGTCCATCATCCATCCTGACCGACAGACTGAGAAAGAACAAGCCTGATATTTTCAAAGGGAGGCGTAACTTGAAAGAGTTTGTGGCTGCATTTGATATATTGTATTATTGAGTATTAGTTTCAGGGAGCTGTTTATCAGGAGGACAGAAAGGAGGTTAAACTCCTGGGAACTGGATCTGCAGTCTAAAATCTGATATTCTTCAGTTAAAACTTCAAACGGTGCACACATCATCTTCATAGTCAGGTTGCTGGAAAAAAGAAGGTTTGATTAAAAAAGAAAGAAACAAAAGCACACAGACAAATGCAGCAATATTTATGTGCATGCCTGTTTGAATTGCTTCATGAAACACGACGTAAACTCAAGTTGACCCAATTCCTCATTCACATACATCAAAATATATGAAATAAGCCATTGAACAAAAGTAGCAATAAAACAGCTTCATCATCAATAATGTTAGAAACAAACAATCATTAGAAGCTTTTACTCTCCACGTAAAGCTGACAGCACAAAGGTGTCAGCTCAAATCCTCCACTTCACGAATGCTGAGATGAATAAATCATATGCGGGTCTTTAATCGCAAATTCAGTGATGACAAAGAGACTTTGAGTGTCAAAAGCATCAGGAAGCGGCACTTGTTTAATAGAAGAGACGGATCAAACTGTGCAAACTTCATTACAGTCTCTTTCTGTCTCTCTCATTTCCTCACCAGCTCTCCATTTGATAACTTTCTCCCTATAAAGAATTCAGTTATTAATGGCTTTAGGAATCATGACAATTCCTCTTAAAATAGAGTTCACTGTTGTATTGACAGCAGCTTCGTGACGGCTGTCAGTTGAAATATGCAAATGTTTGAGAAAGAGTTGAATGCAGTTTTGCATGCTGTCAGGGGATAAAGAAAACACATGAGTGTGTTGGGAGAAAGAGTTCATTCCTGGAATACTGAGTCAGAGGAAACCTTGTTAGCACAACTTATCAACATATCAAAAGTGCATCATTCAAGCAGCGAGCAGAACCTGAAACACTGAGAACAGAATCTGTGAAGAGGCATGAGGTAGCAGACTGATCTCACACTTGATTTATCTTCAGCTGAAATCGATCCATGCTAATCGAAATGTGAAACACAGCCTCGAGTGGCTGAAGCAGGAACTGTAGTTGGGTGTATGGCACGTGTGAGCTGTTTTCCAGGTGTAATGTCCACGGAGGGGCGCCAAAACAGAGTTGTGGAGCGAGTTATTTTCAGCTGTACAGGCTGTAATAGAGAGAGGACAGGAAGTGTCTTTCTGTCTGTCTCTCTGTCTGTTTCTTTGTCTGTCTCTCTCTCTGTCTGTTTGTCTCTCTGTCTGTCTCTCTGTCTGTCTGTCTGGCTTTCTGTCTCTCTGTCTGTCTCTCTATGTTTTTCTGTCTGTCTGTCTGTCTAACTTTCTGTCTGTCTGTCTGTCTAACTTTCTGTCTGTCTCTCTGTCTGTCTGTCTGCCTTTCTGTCTGTCTGTCTCTCTGTCTGTCTGTCTGTCTGTCTGTCTGCCTCTGTCTGTTTGTCTGTCTATCTGTCTGTCTGTCTGTCTGTCTGCCTTTCTATTTGTCTTTCTATTTGTCTCTCTGTCTGTTTGACTGTCTGTCTCTCTGTCTGTCTGTCTGTATATCTACCTGTCTGTTTGTCTCTCTGTCTGTTTGTCTGTCTGTCTCTCTGTCTGTCTGTTTGTCTGTCTATCTGTCTGTCTGTCTCTCTGTCTGCCTTTCTGTCTGTCTATCTGTCTGTTTTCTGTCTGTCTCTCTGCCTGTCTGTCTATCTGCCTGTCTGTCTGTCTATCTGTCTCTCTGTCTGTCTATCTGTTTTTCTGTCTGTCTCTCTGTTTTTCTGTCTATCTGTCTGTCTGTCTGTCATCTATCTGTCTGTCCATTTGTTTTTCTGTCTGTCTGTCTGTCTGTCTGTCTGTCTCTCTGTTTTTCTTTCTGTCTGTATGTCTGTCTGCCTTTCTGTCTGTCTCTCTGTCTGTCTGTCTCTGTCTGTTTGTCTGTCTGTCTGTCTGCCTTTCTATTTGTCTCTCTGTCTGTCTGTCTGTCTGTCTATCTATCTGTCTGTTTGTCTGTCTCTCTGTCTCTCTGTCTGTCTATCTGTTTTTCTGTCTGTCTGTCTCTCTGCCTGTCTGTCTATCTGCCTGTCTGTCTGTCTATCTGTCTCTCTGTCTGTCTATCTGTTTTTCTGTCTGTCTGTCTGTCTGTCTGTCTGTCTATCTGTTTTTCTGTCTATCTGTCTGTCTGTCTGTCTCTCTGTCTGTCTGTCTATCTATCTGTCTGTCCATTTGTTTTTCTGTCTGTCTCTCTGTCTGTCTGTCTGTCTGTCTGTCTGTCTGTCTCTCTGTTTGGAGGGGGATGACTCAGTGATGGCTCCTCATATCCTGCTGTGACACTCTCCAGTTTTCAAAGAATTGTTCAGTTTTAATACAAAGGGAAAACAACAAAATGTTTCTATGTCTGTGATCTTCAAAGAGTTTTCTGTTATTAAATCTACAGATTACCAAGGAACAGATGCAAACCAGCTGTATTAAAGGAATATTCCAGGTTCAGTACAATTTCCAGTTATAATGTTGATTAACACAAAAATGAATCTTGACTCGTTCCTCCTTTTCTTGAATAAAAGCACAAATGTGTCCAGTGAGACGCGTCCAGTGAAATCTGCTGAGAAAGAGCAGATCACCTGCATCTATTCATTCATCTCTCTATGTCTCCTCACACTATGATGAAGATTTTAATCAAATAAGCATGTTAAAAGATCTGCGGCTGTATGTATAAAGTCACTTAGAGTATAATTTTAGCGTGTCAGAATCCTCTGAGTGATGTCATTTAGCTCATTAGACTTTAGAGGAAGTGTAATTCATAGATATGTTCTCATCTCCTAAATGACTGAAGAGTACTGAGAGGTCTGTAAACGAGTTCAGAGGAACAGGATGTTCTTCCGAGAGAACACAGTCTGCGGCAGTGTTGGAGTAATATGATGGGAGAATTTGGGTAAATATGATTCTTAGGCGAGCAAACAAATCCATCAACATCCTTTTACATATTTTTTTTTCTTCTTTTTCTTCATTTAATAGATTCATTGAAACTCGTTGTGAAATGAGCATGAAATGTTATGGGCACCGTGTCCTAACCTGACAACAAACGACTCAGTATAAAAGCTCATTTTTGTAGGTTCATCAGAGTTTTGGTCAGAACCAGCAGTGAGAGTGACGAGTGACGGTCTGTCCATCACTTTGTGTTGTGTTCTGTTTCTCTGTGGCGGATCTGTTATTAGATCAACTAAATGAGCAGATTATGTCGTTTAGAGACATTTATAATGTTACAAATGGATATTTCTATTTAAATGTTGTAATCTTTAAAAAAAAAGGAAAACTGTTGTCCAGTTTTCTCCTCAATTTGGGTCAAGTACTGTAACGAGAGTAGTTGTAATTCGTTACTTTACACCTCTGGTCTCATGGCATCATTTAATTGATTTCTGAATTATAATTTTGCGTCCTTTTGAAGCTTGAAGAGGTGGTCTCAACATTTCTCCCCTAGTGTTGAGAAAAAGAAAGGAAGTCAGATGGGGTTACAACAGCACAAGGGTTAGTAAATAATGACTGAATGTCATTTTTTGGGTGAACTAATCCTTTAATGCTTTAACAGATGCCTTGTGCTGTGCTTGAGAGATGTTGAACCGCTGCTCATAATGTCATTTTTGGGTCATTCCTGAATTGGAGGACAATTTAGGCATCAACACGTTTGAAAAATGTTTCTTTTGTCATTTTCTGTTCAGGTAATAAACTATCAAATAATTCGATTTGTCCCGCTCAGGCATCAACAACACTTTTAAGGAGATTATTTGTTGTGTGCTGTGTTAGGTGCAACCTGAAAAACTATATTTCAAATATTGTTAATAAATCCTTTCACATTTACATTGAATACTCATTTAATATCAGATAAAACTTCACATTTTCATTTAAGCAACTTCTGAAATCTATCTTGCCCAAATTTTCAATAGTCACAGTTGATTTTTTTAATATAATTTCAGTATTTATTTTCAAATATTTACTAAAATACATAATGCATATAATCATTCAGACTATTAAAAGGACAATAGATTAAACCCTCGTGAATGGAGATGAGATGTGACACATAAATACTCAGGACCACAGGGAAGCTGTTTAATTATATTTTATATTTTCATGAAGGACCAACAGGAATGATAGAAAATAAATAAGATCTCAAACTGGATCTGATCAAATATTCAGTGGACAAATAATAAATAGTCATAATAGAGCAGGACGACAAATCCTTCTGCCCCAACACACCCCACCGAAACACACTCGATTAATACATGTTCTGGCTCAATTTCAAACGTTTGTTGAACAAAATACATTTCTGTTGGCTGCTAGTTTCTCAGCAGGAAACCGATGGAGTGGTACTCCGGGTAGGGAAGGAGGTATTGCCCCAAGTGAAGGAGTTCAAGTACCTCAGGGTCTTGTTCACAGAGCCGGAGAATTGGGGCAGCGGGGGCGGTATTGCACTCACTCTATCACACCGTTGTCACGAAAAGAGAGCTGAGCCGGAAGGCAAAGCTCTCGATCTACCAGTCAGTTTTTGTTCCTACCCTCACCTATGGGCATGAAGGCCGGGTCATGACCGAAAGAACTAGGTCACGAGTACAAGCGGCTGAAATGGGCTTCCTCAGAAGGGTGGCGGGCTTCTCCCTTAGAGATAGGGTGAGGAGCTCAGTCATCCGTGAGGAGCTCGGAGTAGAGCCACTGCTCCTTTGCGTGGAAAGGAGTCAGTTGAGGTGGTTTGGGCATCTGGTAAGGATGCCCCCTGGGCGCCTCCCTAAGGAGGTGTTTCAGACACGTCCAGCTGGGAGGAGGCCTCGGGGAAGACCCAGGACTAGATGGAGAGATTACATCTCCACACTGGCCTGGGAACACCTCGGGGTCCCCCAGTCAGAGCTGGTTAATGTGGCTCGGGATAGGGAAGTTTGGGGCACCCCTGCTGGAGCTGCTGCCCCCGTGACCCGACTTCGGATAAGCGGTTGAAGATGGATGGATGGATGGATGGATGGATGCTAGTCATGACAACAGGCTGCACAGTGCAAAAACTGTCATAAGTTTAAAACATATAAAAGCACTTTAAATGTGACGAGTGGATTTCTGTAGAGAAGCGTCCCACAAGTCCTCCTGTTTTGGAGATGCTCTGACCCAGTCGTCATGGCTCGTCAACATCGCATTTGTCCTGCCTGCAACACATGAAATACAAGAACTGATTGTTCACCTGCTGCCTAATATATGCCACCCCTTGTCAGGTGCCATTGTAATGAGATGATCAATGTCATTCACTTCACCTGTCAGTGGTTTAATGTTGTGGCTGATCAGTGTATATATATATAGAGCTTAACAAGATCCTAAAATGTTTTTAAAATAGTTAAATGAAGACAGAGTCACACCGCAGGACTCTGATCACAATGCTTAAAGTGTAATATCAATTACCCACTTAAATATGTAAATGTTTATTTACAAACAAAATGAAAGCAAAGTTGGACAGAATATGTACATCTATAAATATAAACAAATATGAATATATGTAAAACATAACCGTAAATATGAAACAAAAACAAAACCGTAAAGATGAATTGCTCATATTTTCCCTCTTTATATCTGCAGTTTAATTCCCCAGATTATTGTTGAGGAAAGTGAAAAGCACAATGTGCTGTTTCTGCTATCCTTTAAACAAAGTAACATTGTTCATGACTTATTTTCTACATATTATCAGGCGCGAGCATTATTCATTAAGCTGCACTTAATGCTTTGTGGTATGAATAAATTATGCAAATGACGATGTACTGCTCATAGCTTTACTGTTAGCAGATTTTATTGTATTTGTTGTAACTTGCAGTTATTTGTCATTTTGTGATTATTCAGAAATCATCTTATATTTAATATGTTGTTTTTGTTTGTCATTGTTATTGTGATTTATATGTCAAATAATGAGGTACAGAGTTAATGCAGTCACACACATATGTGCTCTGATGTGTAAGTATATTCACAATAAAATCCATTGTATTAGTTCACCTTTATTATGTCTTTACCGTTATTATAGAGTTTACAGAGGCATGTTGGAGGCCAGGGCTGCTGCCTGTAGGACGGGCCAGTACTTGTGCAGCAGCAGGCCAGCCCAAATTAACCAGCAGCCCACCGGGAAAATGCCCGGTGTTCCCGATGGCCAGTCCGGCCCTGCCCATACCGCTCTTGCGATGGCCATGTGGCGTGAGATACCTTCGATTGTCCCTCTTTCAGAGCTTGGTTCAGGGGCAATGCCGTGGGGATATGAACAGGAGGATCGGGGCTCACTGGAGGGGTGTTTAACCCTTCAAGGACCTTTTCCCTGGCATTACTCGTCTTATGAGCCTCTCTCCACTGTTCTCACACTGCGATATTTTGGCCTTTTCTTCTTCCCTGTTTCTACATCTTTCCTCCTCTTCTCTTTCTCTAAGTTCTGCTGTCTCCTCTGTTCATCATCATCATCATCATCATCATCATGCCTGGCACGGTGCCACCTCAGTGGTGTGCCAGAACTCTGTAGAAATCAATTACAAATTTAAAGAATGTCTATTAACATATTGAAAATGATCTGAACATGATTTAAACACAGTTGAGTCAATACTCCCATCCAGGTAGTTGTTGCAACCGTAACATACTTCGCTACCTGATGGCAATAAAAGAGAAAAAAAGGCCATTTATATTCTGGAAAATACGGTAAGACATTTAAAACATGTAGATTATGCTAAATTATACATTTAATTTCACTACAGATAATGGATTGTCCCTTCTGAGTGAACTGAAGGAGCTGAAACGCTGTTGCTGTAATTACAGTATCAGGGATGATAATCAATACTGTGTCACGTCACTGTCAGACTTCTGTAAATAAAGAATATGAGCAACAGGGCTGTGTGCATAATTACTATTATTTCATATATGATGATGATGATTAAACATATATCAACTCAATCATGTCAAAAACTCTTATATTTGATTTGCATGTTGGTCAAGAAGGTGGACGACAGAAAAATGCCATTTTAGGGGATGCTGGAGAGATTGATGTTTTAAATCATATTTTGGAACCCCTTTTTTCCCCACAACTATATATACATTTAGTCTCAGGAAGATGTACAGAAGAAGTGCATGTTTGAGTATTTTGTGCATGGATTATTTGAAATGACAAAATGTCCCTTTTACTGATTTATTCTTTGTGAATATTATAAACTCAAAATCTGTTCTGATCGTGTAATATAACAGTGCTTTCCTGCCATCTAGTGCCCATGGTAAATATAACACTGAACATTGCTGAAGTCACGCGAGTTTCTGTTTGTAATTTTACAAAACAACTCTTAAAACGTTCTTCACATGAGCGAGTGCGCATGCGTGTACACCAGCCAGAGAAATCTCGATTTTGGGATGTTTTAGAGATTGCTTTCTAAACTGAAATCTTACACGTGACAACATCGAGTCTGTTTCATTATTTCATGTAATGATGTAAACTGTCCTTCTGCGTTAAATCTGTGGACAAACGCTCGTTATTTTGTTTTGATTGAATATTAGTTTATATTGCAACACACACAATGCAAAGAGTTCACTTATACATTTAGATTATTCGCTTTGAATCTGCACATTGTTTAGGGGACAACATTCTGCAAGATGTGAAATAATGGGCGATTTCCAATCAGTGTTATTATCGAAAATATTGAGCCTGAAACTAAAATACATTTACATAACTCCAAAACAAACTATAAAATACAAATGATTTTACATTCAGTTTTGGTTTGTGTTATACTGGGCTGGATATGGGCACAGTGGGACACTTTCGGAAATTTCACATTGATTTATGATCTGTATGACACGTGACCTCAGATTATACCTTAAAAGAGAGTTTAGGATGTCCTCTATCAAACATTAAGAAATATTCAATGATGGGATGTACAACCTTTGAAGACTCTCTTTTGACCAAATCCCAGATTGTTTTAAGCATTACTGGTAAAGTGGGACAGAGGAAAATGATTCAATAGAAAATATCTACATATATTTAGAATATTTTTTTTATATTTTCATATACACACATCATAACATTAACATAACGTATTATTTTTATAACCTTAACCAGATTTACTTTACATTGATTTTCCCACCAGTGGTCATGAAATGAGTTCTGCCACACATCCCAAAATCATCCATTTAAATCCTCAAAACGATAAAGGGGCAGTTCACCCAAATATGAACATTACTGTCATAATTTACTCACCCTCATGCCATCCCAGATTATTTCAGCTCTGTAGGTCCATACAATGCAAGTGAATGGTGACCAGAACTTTGAAGCTCCAAAAAGCACATAAATGCAGCATAAAAGTAATCCATAAAACTCTGGTGGATTAATCCATGTCTTCAGAAGTGATATGGTGAGAAACGGATAAATATTTAAGTAAATTTTTGCTTGAAATTCTTCTCCCTGCCCACTAGGGGGCGATATACATGAAGAATGTGAATCACCAAAAACAAAAGAAGTAGAATATGCAAGTGATCTGTTTCTCACCCACACCTATCATATCACTTCTGAAGACATGGATTAAACAACTGGAGTCTTGTGGATTAATTTTATGCTGCCTTTATGTGCTTTTTTTAGCTTTAAAGTCCTGGGAACTGTTTTGTGTGTTCCTGTCCAGTGGCATACACAACCTCTGAGCATATAATGCTAAACCTCTCGCCTATTTCTCTTTGCTTTCCTTTTTGAGACACGTGTCTTTCCTGTGCTTTAGCAGAGTAAAATACAGCCGAAAAACTAGAACCTCCTCAATAGTGCACTCGCTCCAATGTTTGCCTCTTATGCTGTCGCCAACCAACATACCCATTTGGTACAAACTAATTGCATCAGTGGAAACAGGAACCGTGCCAACTGGCAAAGATTGGCATGGAACGGCATGGTTGCACATCTAGAACAGTTGCCCGATGGTGGCAAAGCAGCTAAACATTGTTACATTTCTGTCATATTCAGCAATGATTTAATACATTTATTTTTGGTTCATACAAAATTGAAAGAACATTTGCAGCCAAGTTACAGATATTTGTACTATTTGTGAGAGGTCCACATTCATTTAGCCTCTTCTTTACAGATGGGCTTATTTGACCAGTGCCCACTCTTTTCACAGAATATGTCCATGGGTCCATCCAGAACATAGCCCTTATAGCAGCCATATCTGACCCGATCCATGTACAGATACTGTCTGTGAACAGCAGATGTCATAAATCCATTTTCTACAGCAGCTGGGACTTCACAGGACACTTCTACAAAGAACACAGATATTGTGAATCAGTTATGACTTCATGTACTTTAGTTTGTGAGCAGTGTGGCACCTCAACATGACAACATGACGCAGTTAACCTCAGCCAATCAGGTTTATTTTGTATTGAATAGATAAGCAAGGATCTGTTATCATACAGGCAACTGTATGTATTTAAACTTCTTAAGACTTTTGTAAAAATGCCAGCTGTAATGTACTAGATGAACTGATATATTTCTGTGATAGATCTACTCTTTATTACACAAAGCAGGTCGGTCAGATCTGAAAGGAACAGGATGCCGTGAGGGTTGCATTACCAGACATATCCACAGGGAGGCAAAGAATGTAAAGGCTTTAGGTTATGTATGATCTGAATATAGTTAGAAGTGTGCTTTTACCACGGCACTCAGGTGGGTCTGTCCATGTTCTGTTAGGAGTGCAGTACCCCCTCTCGTTACCGAACAGTGCCAGCGGTGGCAAACACTTGTAGGTAATGCCGAGCCCAAACTCTGTGGTGTTACCAGTAAAGACCTTATCATAAATAATTTTTGCATATTTTGGAATCACTGGCAGCCCGCAGGTCACAGCTGAAAATACAGGATGCACATTAGACCATCAGAATTTCCTTTAGTACAGTTATTGCATTTTGTACATGAAGATTCATATAATGCACTTCCTCAAACATACATGTACACCGAGGGGCTGGGCTGCTCCATGTCGCTGTGTGTAAACATTCACTAGAACTGTTTCCATGTAGTACATAACTGATTAAAAAACGATTAGGGTTATTTCAGAGATATGTTAACAAGAGGGTCCTGAATTGCCTAAGAAGGTTGGAAGTGATTTGGACAGATGGCAGAAAACCCCTCACCCTTCATTACAGGTGTAATTGATGGTGCTCTGGAACACAATGCTACTAATCACAACATTTCCATTGGCGGGAGGGTCAGGAGTCGGGCAACGCTTTGCTGTGTAAACAGTTTTATTCCAGTTATTTACGCCGCAGGTTATGAGAGAAGATTAACCATTTTTTCATGCTTTTGAATCTGTAACAGTCTACTTACGTGAGCATTGTAAGGAGCGTTCGGTCCACTCCCCTGTAATGGTACATATGATCTTACGGGAGCCGCTGACGGGTGTGTACCCCTCACTACATTTGAGGATGGCCAGCTCACCAGGCTCAAACACACGCTGACCCCCCAGAACCTCTGAGCCATCCACAGGAGGGGGGCGACTACATACTGAGCACACACAGATCAGAATCACCATTACAGCAGTACAGCGATGAGCCCATCCGTGAGAAGCACACACACACACACACACACACACACACACACACACACACGGATGGCAGCATATGCTGTCACAAACACAATCTAATTGATAGCCTTTTACGAGTAATAGTAATCGTTTGGAGTGCGAGTCCTTTTGGTTATGCTACAGTTAGAACATTCCAACAAATGATGTACCCCCCACAGCACCCCCCACAGCACCCACTCTCATTCAGAGCATGCAAACGCTCGTTTTACCTGTGCTGGCATCTA
>JAVLUX010000017.1:272500-305000 GCA_032164185.1 Moxostoma hubbsi | reverse complement strand
TGGCAGATTTCTAATGCATTGTGTTCTCTCTCTCTCTCTCTCTCTCTCTCTCTGTGTCTCTCACTCTTTCCTGCATCAGGGGCTTTGGGAAGCAAGGATTTCAGTGCCAAGGTAAGCAGCCATAGATGGCCAAAGAGTCCTTCTTATTCCCGTAGGTCCAGCCCAAATGCTGCACATGATGTGAACTGGCTGACTTTGATGGTTCTTGCATGTGCGTATCGGTGAAGTCCATAATGTCATGGGGTGTCCCATTTGCAGTCATGAATCTTGGGAGGTGGGACAGTGTCCACAAAGTATTCATCCACTTAAACAGATCCATACAATAAAGTGCCAATGATGCCATTTGTTCACCTGTAAATGTGTTCACAATTAGGGCTGGGTATTGATATAGATTTCCCGATTCAATTTGATTCAGATTTCCCATTGATTAAATATTGATTCAATTGGCTATATTTCTGTTACAATGTCCATTTTGCTCACAAATGAAAGAGATTCTTAGATAATACTCTTAATAATAAAGGGATCATCTGAACTTCTAAGTAACCCTTCTATTCTGTCAATATATGTCTTGAAATTACATATGTTTTATATATATATTTGTTACATGTTTATTATTTACTTGCATAATTTGTACTCTTTGCTGTGTATTATTGATGTGTTGAACATATTCTAAATCGGTACTGTTTCTTTAAGACTTCCAGCATCAGCCAGTGAGCGCATATTAACGAGAGAGGTGGTGTATGGTTTCTTAGATTAGTGCATCCATGTGGATTGTGTGGATCTCATCTTTGGACAGACAGAAACACTACAAATCAGAAAATCTGTATTTTTACCCAGTGCCATTCATAATGCTGAAACATACATTAGAAAGCAAGTCTAGTAAAAGAATCTGCTGCCCACACAGTGTCACTCATTTTTTTACAGTTCCTTGTAGTATTAGTCTGCGACCACAAGTGTGACAGTTTGTGATCTTGGTAATACAGATGAATATATAACAAATTATTAATAATCATTTCTATTGAAAACCTCAAGATAAATCAAACACAGAGCTCAACATTAAGGATGTCACATGCTTACCCTAACCCTCACAAATGCACCGAAAATGAACAGATGGAATCATGAAAGAGAGGACCTCGCTGCTAAATCAGTTCTGATGCTTATGGAAAATATATTATAATAGTCCTGTCAGTCGATTAATTTTTTTATAATCCCGATTAATCACACAAGTTTTCAGAGTTAATCACGATTAATCACAATCACCGATTTAGATTTTACTCATACATCTCATGTTAAAATGCACTTATTTACTTCTTAGGAAAGAAAACAAAGTAATATCAAGTCAAGTGGTTTTTATTGTCGTTTCAACCATATACAGTTAGTTCAGTACACAGTGAAACGAGACAACGTTCCTCCAGGACCATGTGCTACATAAAACAACATAAACACAGAACCACATGAGACTACACAGACTAAATAACATACCTATATAAAGTGAACGTGCAAACATGTGCAAACAGTACGGGACAGTACAATAAATGACTAACAATGAACAGGACAACAGACACAGTGAGAGACAGTGAGAGACAGTGAGAGACAGTGAGACGTAGTGAGAGACAGTGAGACAACAGTGAGACACAGTGAGACACAGTGAGAGACAGTGAGAGACAGTAAGACACAGTGAGAGACAGTGACACACAGTGAGAGACAGTGAGAGACAGTGAGAGACAGTGAGACACAGTGAGACAAAGTGAGACACAGTGAGAGACAGTAAGACGTAGTGAGAGACAGTGAGAGACAGTGAGAGACAGTGAGAGACAGTGATACACAGTAAGACACAGTGAGACACAGTGAGACACAGTGAGACACAGTGAGAGACAGTGAGAGACAGTGAGAGACAGTAAGATGTAGTGAGAGACAGTGAGAGACAGTGAGAGACAGTGACACACAGTGAGAGACAGTGAGACACAGTGAGACAGTGAGAGACAGTGATACACAGTAAGACACAGTGAGAGACAGTGACACACAGTGAGACACAGTGAGACACAGTGAGACAAAGTGAGACAAAGTGAGACACAGTGAGAGACAGTGAGACACAGTAAGATGTAGTGAGAGACAGTGAGAGACAGTGACACACAGTGAGAGACAGTGACACACAGTGACACACAGTGAGAGACAGTGAGAGACAGTGAGACACAGTGAGAGACAGTGAGACACAGTGAGAGACAGTGAGACACAGTGAGAGACAGTGACACACAGTGAGAGACAGTGATGCACAGTGAGACACAGTGAGACACAGTGAGAGACAGTGAGAGACAGTGAGACACAGTGAGAGACAGTGCAGCAGCGACCAGTACACAGTAGTGCAAACAGATGCCAAATGTAAACATATATACTATGAGAGACTGTTCTATGCACACAGCAGTTATTGAGGTAGCAGACAGTTATACAGTGACAGTAATTAAAGTGCAACTCATGACACGTGTGTGTGTGTGTGTGTGTGTGTGTGTGTGTGTGTGTGTGTGTGTGTCAGTCCAGTCTCTGAGTATTGAGGAGTCTGATGGTTTGGGGGAAGAAGCTGTTACACAGTCTCGCCGTGAGGGCCCGAATGCTTCAGTACCTTTTGCCAGACGGCAGGAGGGTGAAGAGTTTGTGTGAGGGGTGTGTGGGGTCGTCCACAATGCTGGTGGCTTTGCGGATGCAGTGTTTTCTGTAAATGTCTTTGATGGAGGGAAGAGAGACCCCGATGATCTTCTCAACTGTCCTTACAATCCTCTGCAGGGCTTTGCAGTCCGAAACGGTGCAAGTCCCAAACCAGGCAGTGATGCAGCTGCTCAGGATGCTCTCAATAGTCCCTCTATAGAATGTAGTGAGGATGGGGGGTGGGAGATGTGCTTTCCTCAGCCTTTACAGAAAGTAGAGACGCTGCTGGGTTTTCTTGGTGATAGAGCTGGTGTTGAGGGACCAGGTGAGGTTCTCCGCAGAGTGAACAGCAGTGGACTGAGCACACAGTCCTGGGGGGCCCCAGTGCTCAGTGTGGTGGTGGTGGAGATGCTGTTCCCGATCCTGACTGACTGAGGTCTCCCAGTCAGGAAGTCTAGGATCCAGTTGCAGAGGGAGGGGTCCAGGCCCAGCAGGTTCAGCTTTCCAATCAGGTGCTGAGGAATGATTGTGTTGAATGCTGTGCAGAAGTCTATGAACAGCATTTGAACATATGAGTCCTTTTTGTCTAGGTGGGTGAGGGCCAGATGGAGGGCGGTGGCGATGGCATCGTCTGTTGAACGGTTTCGACGATACACAAACTGTAGTGGGTCCAGTGAGGGGGGCAGCTGGGTCTTAATGTGCCTCATGACGAGCCTCTTGAAGCACTTCATGATGATGGGTGTGAGTGCGACGGGACGGTAGTTGTTGAGGCAGGACACTGAAGACTACTTTGGCATGGGGACGATGGTGGTGGCCTTGAAGCACGTTGAGAGATCAGATTTCCCCAAAAGTCAGCTCTTTGTCCCCATGTGCACTTGCACTTACTGTAGTCTGGCTTTTTTATGGTGGTTTTGGAGCAGCGGCTTCTTCCTGGCTGAGCACCCTTTCAGGTGATGTCCATATAGGACTCGTTTTGCTGTGGATCTAGATACTCGTCCACCTGTTTCCTCCAGCATCTTCACAAGGTCCTTTTGCTGTTGTTCTGGGATTGATTTGCACTTTTCACACAAACTACATTCATCTCTAGGAGACAGAATGCGTCTCCTTCCTGAGCGGTATGATGTCTGTGTGGTCACATGATGGCGTCTCCTTCCTGAGCGGTATGATGTCTGTGTGGTCACATGATGGCGTCTCCTTCCTGAGAGGTATGATGACTGTGTGGTCACATGATGGCGTCTCCTTCCTGAGCGGTATGATGACTGTGTGGTCACATGATGGCGTCTTCTTCCTGAGCGGTATGATGACTGTGTGGTCACATGATGGCGTCTCCTTCCTGAGCGGTATGATGGCTGTGTGGTCACATGATGGCGTCTCCTTCCTGAGAGGTATGATGACTGTGTGGTCACATGATGGCGTCTCCTTCCTGAGCGGTATGATGACTGTGTGGTCACATGATGGCGTCTTCTTCCTGAGCGGTATGATGACTGTGTGGTCACATGATGGCGTCTCCTTCCTGAGCGGTATGATGGCTGTGTGGTCACATGATGGCGTCTCCTTCCTGAGCGGTATGATGGCTGTGTGGTCACACGATGGCGTCTCCTTCCTGAGCGGTATGATGGCTGTGTGGTCACATGATGGCGTCTCCTTCCTGAGCGGTATGATGGCTGTGTGGTCAGATGATGGCGTCTCCTTCCTGAGCGGTATGATGGCTGTGTGGTCAGATGATGGCGTCTCCTTCCTGAGCGGTATGATGACTGTGTGGTCACATGATGGCGTCTCCTTCCTGAGCGGTGTGATGGCTGTGTGGTCACATGATGGCGTCTCCTTCCTGAGCGGTATGATGGCTGTGTGGTCACATGATGGCGTCTCCTTCCTGAGCGGTATGATGACTGTGTGGTCACATGGTGTTTATACTTGTGTACTATTGTTTGTACAGATGAACGTGGCACCTTCAGGCATTTGGAAATTGCTCCCAAGGATGAACCAGAAATTATTTTTTATCTTTGCTGATTTCTTTTGATTTTCCCATGATGTCAAGCAAAGAGTTAAAATACATCCACAGGTACACCTCCAATTCAGTACACCTCCTATCAGATGCTAATTGTGTAAAGGCTTGACATCATGTTCTGGAATTTTCCAAGGTGCTTAAAGGCACATTTAACTTGTGTATGTAAACTTCTGACCCACTGGAATTGTGATATAGTCAATTAAAAGTGAAACAATCGGTCTGTAACAATTGATGGGAAAATTATTCGTGTCATGCATAAAGTAGACGTCCTAAAAGACTCGCCAAATCTATAGTTTGCCAATATTAAATCTGTGGAGGGGTTAAAAAATGAGTTTTAATGACTTCAACCTAAGTGTATGTAAACTTCTGACTTCAACTGTATTATTGCATAAAAGATTGTATTGCTTTATATTTTGTATTCTCTTTTATTAGTAGTATTCTTTTGATTTACATGTTTATTTTGTGCACATTTTATTCTTTTAATCTTTCATATATCTTGTTTTTTTCCTGCGTAAAGTGCCTTGAGAAGCTACCTTTTAAAGGTGCTGTATAAAGATCAAGTTTACTATTAATATTATTACAATATCTAGATAACCTTTTTGAATGAGAATCCTCTGTTGTTGAAAGTAGTTTTTTTCTTCAAATTTTGCATGTATGATCGTGGAACAAGCAGCTATTGTATTATCACATTAACATTTGCATTTATTCATTTAGCAGATGCATTTATCCAAAGCGACTTACAAATGAGCAATACAAAGTTTCAGTTTTGCAAGTACAAGCAGTGAGGAAAGTGAGAGACCAGCGTGAAAGAATGTGTTTTATCTGTTTTATAAGAAAAAAGCATTAGTAGGATTGAGTGCAGAGCTCACTGAAGAGATGAACGCTGATGAATCAGAACTTGCTTTGATGTGTGTGAATGTTAATTTACAGTGTGCTTCAACCATTTACACGATGAGCCACAGTTTCTGCTGTGTAGATCTTTGGTTATGCTCAACTCTGATTCATACAGTTCATATGTTTGATGTCAAGCAAATGAAAAGAATGAGGCACTGTCTGCTGACTAGTAACCCTAAGTTTGAGGTTTATATTTGACTGAGAATACTTGAACTTGGGTTGTGTTTAGCTCTAGAAGTTTGGAGTATACGCCTCAGGAGTCCAAATGGCACATTCACTGAGAAAATAAGAGCTCTTGGCATGAATATCATTAGCTGTGATTCAGTTGTCTGGCATAACCAGACCTGTGACTACGATGAACATTTCAAGTCATTATTGTAGCATATTCTAGCCAAGAACATGACTGAGACGTACGGTATCCAATCAAAGTTTGTTTTGCTTCCACGTGTCGTTTAGGGGCATGAAGTAGTAACACAAATACTTTAGCCCTTTCTCTGATAATGAAGTTTTGATTTTATCATCACCATTCATCAGTGCACCTGGAACCAGACCTGTGACACGCTGATAAGGCAGCAGAAATGGAAAGGTCAATGGTGGCTGGCTTCTCTGCTGTTCTTTCTAGATTGTATATGTCTTGGCTGACATGCAACTGCTTGTTTTTACCAGCATGGCAAAATGTTTAAGGGACAATCTGATCTCCCGGCTCTTTCTCAGGTCACAGTCAGATGAGAAAGCAGACAGGTCTTCGGTTTTACAAGCACCTGAAATACTGTCTGATTCTCTCTGCTGGTACCGGAACCGATATCAATCCACATTCATTCTAGGGCTGCCCCCGACCAAAGACTTTCCTAGTTGACTAGTTGTCGCATGTTTATGATATTAATTCTCCAAGACGCTCGAACATCCAATCTGCCAACAACCAAGAACATCTGTGTCCAGGTGTATTTAGGAGAATTGGGACTGTTTTAAAGGCAAATGTGGCCACACCAAATGTTGATTTAGCTTTTTTATGTATACTGGACTTTGTATAATATTAAGTGATAAATGAAAACTATTTATGGCATTATATTTGAGGACATCCTCACTATGCAACAAGTGCCTAAACTTCTGCTTAGTGCTGTAAAAGGTTCTCACTCTGATTCTGTCTTCTGAATTTTACTTGTTGCATCTATGATTGCTGTAAATGACCTCAGACATCATCTCAGTTCACTTTATTTCCACAGAACAGTTCATTGTGAACGCAACTCTGCAGCCGATACATCTGTGATTAAAACACAAAATAAAATTGGTTCAAATAAATAAAAAATAGTTTTAAAGTTTGAAATCAAGGTGAGTTGCTTTATTGTGCAGGCTTAACTCTAACCCTGCTTAACGTAAATTACCCCATAGTACCGCCTAGCATCCAACCAGCGCTAGTTCCGGCGATCGGTTTCCTGTGGAGTTTTTTTTCTGTGACAGACCAAAAGTTGGTCCAACAGAACTCCTCATCAACTAACATTTGGTCGACTATTAGGGGGCAGACATATTGATTCCCAAATCTCCTCTTCCCCATGTTGTAATGAAATCATCCTTAACTAAAGAAAACTAGCGTAACACCAGAGCCATGAGGGGAGATGAAGTCCTGGTAGTGCTGTATGTGAAATGGGTTTAAGTTGATTCTTTGGCTCATTTCTGTTTGTGTGTTAGAATATAAAACTGGCATCACATGCAGTGTGTTCTTTGTTCCAGACACAAAACTGGGAATGTGTGTGGGCAAATGAAGGAATGTGTGCGTGTGTAATGTGTGTGTGTGTGTGTGTGTGTGTGTGTGTGTGTGTGTGTAGTGTGTAATGTGTGTGTGTGTGTGTGTGTGTGAGAGAGTGTGTAGTGTGTGTAGTGTGTAGTGTGTGTGTGTGTGTGTGTGTGTGTGTGTAGTGTGTAGTGTGTGTGTGTGTGTGTGTGTGTGTGTGTGTGTGAGAGAGTGTGTGTGTGAGTGAGAGTGTGTGTGTGTGTGAGAGAGTGTGTGTGTGAGTGAGTGAGAGAGAGTGTGTGTGTGTGTGTGTGTGTAGTTTCCAAGAGTCCCTGTATTTTCATCTGTACTAATGGATTTAAACTGTTTGGGTTTTGTTCAAAATATTACAAATATCTTTAATTATCGAGTATTTTGAAAGCATATAATTCTTGTCTTAGTGTATTTTTACCACATTCTGCTTCCATTGAAAGAGTGATCTTGAGAATCACATTAGATTGGTTTGGTCCAGATTAGTGATATACATTGAACAGATCAGAAGGAGATTCAGAAGTGCCTCATGTTATAATCCACTCCCATCCCAAAGAAAAACACTGTTTCCACCTAAGATCGTCATATGTGTGATATCTGCTGTGATATCCAATGATAGTACCAAGACAGGCCACATGAAGAGCAGAGATCAGATCACAAAGAGGGGAACCCAGTTTTGTACAGTGCCACATGGAGATTTGGAGACACGTAGAGAGTGTTGTAATAATATTGCTCCTGATATCTGCGTGTGCAGATGTGTATAAAGGACTAGAGGTCTGGTCAGTGTTAAGAGCTCTTAATGGAGCATATGGATGTTTCTGTTAGGAACCGTGACTCAGTATTACAGCTCTAATCCTTCTGCAAGAGGTGAGCTGCCTTCAGGCTTTTAACATTACATCTATATTGTTAGTTGCTTTTATCCCCAGCAAAGTGTTTTTTTCAGGATATAAATGCAATAAGATAAACATTGTGACAGCAGTCATGTGCTGACTTTCATCCTGCTGATGTTTTACACATCTGGATTCTTATAAGCGCAGTGATTATGTTCTTGTGCACGACGTGGAACAATGAAACAAAAGCATTAATACAGTATATGTGAACGCTGAAACATCTGGAGATTTCTGAGTATACTTTATAGACAACACTCCCTCTCTCCCCCTTTTATCCTCTCTCTCTCTCTCTCTCTCTCTCTCTCTCTCTCTCTTTCATTTCAGTTCAATGGGCTTTTATTGGCATGAAGTTTCAAAAGCAATCATCATAGAGAATAAATCAAATAAAAGCAAAATACATTTTGTCCAATAACTTATATTTATATAATATCAGTATATAATATCATTATTAGTAATATATAAATAACAATAATATATAAATTATTATTATTATTTATTTCACCATATCACATCACGTGTGTGTGTGTGTGTGTGTGTGTGTCCAGATCCCTCACTGTCCCACAGGTTGTGGCCTGTTGATAAATATTGGGCAGCAAGATGTGCCCTGTCTCCTCCTAGGAGTATTTTTAATTTTGAGAAATTAAAATTACCCCCCCCCCCCATCTGAATAATCCATTACATCATAACTAGGGATGCACCGATACCACTTTTTCTCTTCCGATCCGATTCCGATGTCGGAAATCTCAGTGTCGGCCAATACGGATCCCAATCCCGATCCGATCCCAGTGTTGTTATTTTGCATAATCAGTTTATAATATCTTGACATTATTGTGTGGGAGTAATTGGGGTTACTCTTTAATATGTAAAGAAACACAAACCTGTACGACATTATTTAATATAATTGTGTCGATTATTAAGAAACACTTCATTATGAACTAGTGCACTGGATAATGGAGCAGCAACATTAACAGGAATTCCAGTATAAGTCTTATATTATTTTTTCAACTTAAAGGATTCAGATCTCTTATTTGTTCATTTAGTTGTAAGATATCAGCTCACTTTTCATTCACACGGTTATTTTTTGGAACCCGTTCAATTGAAATATTGTGATCATTTGTAAACACATTCTAATATATTATAATAGTGATATATATTAATATATCTCAATCATGCACCTTTAACTTTTAAACCCTCACGCTTTTATTTTGACATTCTGAAGTCTCCAGGACGTCCTGTAAGTGTCTGTTTGTAGTTTAATTCACTTCTTATTCAGATTCTGGTCAAATGCTCCTCCGGTGCCGTTCTCGATGTATATTATAAATGAACCGAACTATTGAGCTTCTACATCTGAGATGTTGTTCCTGAGTAGCGTTCACATATTGCCATGCTGGAGCCGCGCCGGCATTTTATATATTAACTCATCAAACAGTCTTTTGTGATTCTCAGAGCTGTCGCACGTCTTCAAGTGTCTGAATAAAATGCACGAGTCATATGAACTACTTTAATGGTGTTTTAATGGTTCTTTTATGTTGTTTTTGGAGCTTGACAGTAACAAACGTGACACACACACACAGTATCAGATTTGGATCAGGCTCATCGCACCGACTCCGATCCGTTTAAAAGCTTCGGTATCGGTGCATCCCTAATCATAACATGTCTTAGTAAAACTGCTAATCAATTTATATTCTAATAGCACAAAAGTTTGTTGCGTGTAAAGCGATTATCTTGACTGTGCACCCAGAACTGATGTTTGGCACGCTGAACAGAGGAAGAGAGGGTTTTTCCTTGAGCTAATATTGATTCTTTGAACTGTGCACCATCATCGGCCCGTTATATCAGGACACCCACCGGCAGGTGCAATGTTTGCTTTTGGAATAGCAATATTTAACAGGAGTTGTGCTTGTGTTCTTTGTAAAGGCTGTGTTTGGTTATAAAACAGACTGTTTCACACTGTTCAAATCATCTCGTGTTGAAGATAAAGTAGGGCTGGGTAATATGATGATGTATATATATTGTTTTGATGATATAAAGTGTCAATCAGTAGAGGTTTTGCTACATTGTGTATATGACGATATGTAAATATCCGTGTGTGCAGTTTGGGCTTCTCGATCAGTGGGCGGGGCTTCACACGAGACTGACAAATGAATTCAGTTACATTCATCTTATATATTTGTATAATATAATATATGTCAAATATATTTCTGTCTCGTTGAGCAGAATAATATAATGTGCAAACGGTGTCACACTGTGAGATTCACTCTTCAAAGAATATTATAAACCCAAAAGATGCACTTCACAATAAAGCAGATTTCATTGTGTTTTTAATATTTACTTGATATTTTCTGCAAGAAGTGTTTGTTTTCGTTGCATTATTTCTTTTGTTTTGTACTCTTGTGTTCTCTATATTGTATTGCTTTGAGGAAATCTGGAGTTTATTGAGGGAAGTTTATAATAATATTACTCAAGATATCAGACTAAAATGTGACAATGTGAAATTAAGCAATATGGCTCGATTTTCCAACACATTTACCGTAATATATATATATATATATCATTATTGTGATATAAGATTTTGGTCATATCACCCACCCTTAACATAAAGTCAAATCCAAATCAGTTTAATTAATCTAGAATCTGCTTTATAATATCACACTCAGATTTGAACTAGAACATGGTAAGACGTCTTGCCAACGAGCTCTAACAGATCTGAGCATTCAGATGGGTGAAACCGCAGTATGTGGCACAACACCTCTTCAGCTGCTCTGCCCTCCAACAGGTTCATGGAGTCACAATATGAGAGACCGCAGAGTTCTCCACAAGCTGCCGCAGCGATCACGAGATTATCTTCTTGTCATGCACATCTGCTTGTGTTTGTTCAACTCCCTGCATGTCACTAATTAAACGTGAAGATCTCCTGAAACAGAGCTGGACCGGCCATCGGGAGTTTCCCGGTGGACTGTGGAAGGGGGCTGTGAAATGCTGATGGGGAAACACATTGCCAAGACCCCCGCTCAACTCATTTGTTCCAGGCCTGACAGTAAAGAACAGAAATTATATTAAAGAGGCATTATTCAATGACAAACGGATCATATGGATCTCGTCTTTGGAAACACATTACACCAAACTTTACTCTCAACATGCAGTCAAAGGATGTTGATGCTGAACTTCTTCGCCACTTTACAACTCAATCACATATCTGAAGCCCACATGTCTGCAAGAGAAACATCAGGCGGCTTTCAGTCTTTGCTTGTGTCTCTGACAAACACCTGTTTTTAAATACAAATGTTGATAAAGGGATCTAAAGTTTCAATGAGAAATAGTAATCCGTGACACATTGCTAATATTAAAGATGATGTACTTTATTAAGGGCTCACCAGCAGTATAGAAATATCAAAACCACCCAGCAGAACATCCTGTGAAAGTCAAAACATCGATTGGTCTGGAGGAGAATGCCTTGCTAGTGTGCTGTAAGCGACATGAGCAAAACTAAATTACTCAATCAAATGCTTAATTGCAGTAATCTGCCTGGCAGGTAATCATCAGCCAAAATGATATGATGGTGACGGCCCTATTCCTGTGCATTAAGAGGTTTATTGTTCGGACAAACACAGTTCATGTCTTTAATCTAATCCTCTCTGATCTATGAGAGCTTGTGCTTTCATATGATGGATGTGGGGGATCAACCAGACATCTATGGATGCAATAAAGTAAATTGACCATAAAGTCATACATTACATTGTGTGTAGCTTACCTTGTGGAAAGCTCCCCTCACTTTGAACTGAGAGCTCCAGATAAGAAGCCATCATCAGGACCGGACAGACTGACACTCCATCATATTTCAGACTTTGATATGGACCGTTCACTCTCTACTAATGGATTCTAACTCTCTTTCTGGGGGTTGGGGGTGGATAAAAGGAATAAACTGTACTTAAAAGATCAGTGGATTATGTGATTATTGTGGAAGAGCTTTTGTCATGAAGTTCATAAGCTGTATATTATTTTGAAAGACAGTCATAAAAAATATTATGATCATTGTAAGTGGTGCACTCAGTGCTGGATGTAATTTTCAATAGTGCATTTGTCATTTGAGACTAGTCAGAAAAAATGAAATGGGGATGCATCCACACATGGAGGATGTTAGTGGGCAAGGTTGTTGCGGTGTTGAAAATAGTAAACTTTTATATATCCAGTGTGGCTGTGCGATAATGCTTAAAAGGATTTATAATGATTATTTTGCTCAATTTTAATCACAAATGTAACTTGAGATTATTCTGTCATTTGTTTTTTCTATTTATTTTTTCTATATTATTCTGTGGATGAGGTCAAAGGAGAATGGCCAGACTGGTTGGAGCTGAACACACGTTTCAGCAGCATTTCTGAATGTTAAACACGTCGAACATCGAGGCGGCCGGGCTACAGCAGCAGAAGAACCCTCCGGGTGCCATTACTGTCAGCTTAGAACAGGAACCTGAGGCCACAGTCAGCACAGGCTCACCAAAACTGGACAATAGATGACAGGAAAAGCATCGCCTGGTCTGATGAATCTGCTGCTGAGGAACACCGACGGTAGCCCACCGCAGCCTCAGTTTCCTGTTCTTGGCTGACGGAAGTGGAACCCGACGTGGTCTTCTGCTTTTGTAGCCCATCTGCCTCAATGTTCAACATGTTGTGCATTCAGACATGATTTTCTTCATCACAATTGTACAGAGCAGTTATCTGAGTTACTGTAGACTTTATCAGATCAGACCAGTCTGGCCATTCTCTGTTGACCTCTCTCTCCTCAACAAGTGTTTCATACACTGGATGGGTTTGTGTTTTTGGCACCATACTGAGATAATTCTAGAGGCTGTTGTGTGTGAAAATCCCAGAAATACTCAAACCAGCCCATCTGACACCAACAATCATGCCACACTCCAAAATCACTGAGATCACACTTTCCCCATTCTGATGGTTGATGTGAACATTAACTGAAGCTCCTGACCCGTATCTGCATGATTTTATGCACTGCACTGCTGCCACAGGATTGGCTGATTAGATAATCACATGAATAAATAGATGTACAGGTGTACTGAATAAAGTGGTCGGTTAGTGTACAAATATTGTTCTGTAAGAATTAAGCACGTGGCATTGCTATATCATCTCAAGACTTTATTTTGGGGGAAAACTACTGAAGTGTGTTTGTGTTGTTTCTGTGTTTAGTTTGAGTTGGCAACATGGTGTAATGCTCTCATCTCCTCCTCGCTCCACAAAATCCCAGAGCCATAGGATTACTGAAGACTTGTTTAGAAATGTATTTTAAATGACTCAAATGTGCAATTAAAGTAAATCTGGAGCACTTTAAATAAACACAGTCTCAGCGCATGTTTGTGACGTGCACAAACCGATCCGAACTCAGAGCACAGCTGCTATGAGACATCCAAAACACTGTATCATTATCATCATGTGAATACATTAGAGCGGTGCGGATGCAAGACACAAACTTGGTGAGGGGAGAAACTGTGATGGGTCAGCTGAGGTGAAAATGGACTGTGAAGTTCTTGTGATTTGGTCTGTCGTCACTAGACTCTACCAATAATGAAAATTAATAACAAATTTGCAACTTTACCTGCCTGTAATGTCTGCTGGCCAGCTCACTAATAATGCAGATGGTTATGCTTAATTAACCATGGGAATCAAAAATTGTGACCGCAGTTAAAATAAGATGAATTGAGCAGCCCTAACATTCTGCAATTGGCTTTAAAATCTGCTCTGGATTCTTCTCCAAAACACCACTGATGCACTCATAGGAAAGGCATCCTCAAATGTAGTGATGGGAATCATAAGGAATTTAACGATTCTGGTTCCCCTTTATGATTCTTTCAGTACTTCTGATGAAGAATCATTTGGAAATAAGAAATACAATTCATATTACATTCACTGCCCTCAAATGATGAGATCATTTCAGATTTCTTCTGAGCAGATACTATATAACAAATCAGAAATACATTTAAAACAATTCTTGGAAAAAGCATGCTGGCATACATTTTAGAGGCATAAATGCATCTTTAACTGCACATTATCACGTGAACATGCCGTCAGTAGCTGCACATTGTCACGCGAGCGTGCAGGCAGCAGCGGCAGTTGAATAAGATTGAATAAGAAAGAATTACAGAATTGGGATTGGATTGGGATCAGTGTTATTCGATACCAAGAGCTCAGCTATCGAAATTGGTTTGGGAGAGAAAAAGTGGTTTCGGAGCATCTCTACTGTAAATGATAACAGAAATAACAAATACCACATCAGAGCTGCCTTAAATCTTGCTGCAGTCTTGATGCTTCCATCCATTCTTTCTTTGTTATTTAAAGAATCAAAATCAAAACCAGCATCGTTCAATTTTTACGATTACCACCCCTATGGTAAACTTGCCCAAAAGTATCATACAGCATGATGAAATGAAAAGTCTAATCTGCTTTTTCTTTTAAATGTTTCTTATTTGTCATAACTCTGATTGGTTTTGCTTTCATTCTCATCTAATGGGCCGTTGAAGCTCCACTGTGGAGTCTTAATAGCAGCGTAATGCCTGCAGCAGCTGGACAGTCAGTTATTCTTCCACCCCGTGGCTGAAAGATCATGTAGAGCTGTGGATTAGCAGATATTTACACTGGTGCTATTGAGTTTTCCAGTGTTAACATGTGAGTGTGGAGGGGGCTTGTGTGTTTTCATAGAAGTGCCACATTAGCTCTGCATTAGGACGCATCACAGCTGTGTGCCCGAGCAAACACATTAACCGTGTAATGCATCCACTCAAAATGACTGCACAATCTGTAATTGCGTATAGTTTTGTTGAGATCGGGTTGTCTCATAGAAAGCATGGATTCTTGCACTTTGAGGTGGAGAGAGGGATATGGATCGTGTGTGTTTCTGCAGCTCTCACGACATCATGCATTCAACAAATGTGGAAATGAAATCCTTTTGGTTTCCTCTTAAAGCAGATCTGCATCTCTACATTTTGTGCTGCTAGTGAACTGTTTTATATACTGCCACCATTCACATCACGTAGCACCATCATTCACACAGCAAACCAGATTTAGTAGCGGTGTGTTCTGTCACCTGAGGCACAACTGTGGTCTTGATGATCGTCCATTCTTTTCCACAGTTGTTTTTCAAAAGACCAGTGTGCTCCAGGATGCAGTTTTACAACAAGACGATTATTTAAAATACCACGACACACATTAGCAGGTGGAGCTCAGCAGCAAAACCCAAATCATTTGGGGGAAGTCATTTTAATTTGCTAATGCAGTGAACAAAATGAACACAAATACTAATATTAATACTCTGTACTATGTCTTATTTGAGTTTTGTGAGAGCTCTAATTTGAAGTGCAATTTTCATGCCAGTGCAAAGCACAAGTTGGCATGGGTGGGCGTGTTTGTGCTATCTGTGGGTGTTTGTTAATGAAGTGGCACAAATGCAGTTTTTCTGATTAATCGGACGTTTGAGAAGCACGTCTGTGTTCAGCACAAAGTCTAAAATCAGTTCCTGGATTTACAGTTTGGAGATTCCAGCAGCAGCTGTTAATAAAATATTGAGCAACATCAAATGATGCCCCTGACCATCAAAGTTGAGATTTATGAACTTTATGAGATTTATGAAAAACTATCTATAGGTCATGGTTTATTTTTCAATGATTATATGACGTTAATATTTATAATTGTATTTAAGATCGTATTAGTATTGGTATTTTTCCACCTGTTGTCATGGAGGGATTTTTAAGTCACTGTAAAAGGTGCCGGTGGAGGAAACTGGAGAAGATTAGATTTTGGATTTGGTATATGAACTTTTTGACCATTTTCATTATTTTGATCATATTTGTGTTTTGTTGGAATTTGAATTTTGAAATATTTTAAAGGTTTAATCCAACCAAAAATGATGATTGTTTCATAATTTACTCATCCACACATTTGAAGAAAAATAGAGAAATATCTCAGCTCAGACGGTCTTTAAAATGCAAGTGGACGGAGATCAGACTTTTGAAGCCCCCAAAATCACAGACAGTCAGTATAAACATCATCCATACGACTCCAGCGGTTAAATTAATGTCTTCTGAAGTGACACGATCACTTTTGGGGCATGTGACGTAATCACGTTGGCATTTGAAACACGTGAGAACTGGCGCACATGTCACATCCGGAAGAGCAGCGCTGTTTACAAGTGAGGAGGAGGAACGCTGTACAGAAGTTTGGTTGGTTTTGGTTTAGATCTGTATTTATCTGTTTCTTTACTCACAATGTTGCGTTTGTGTGTTTATCCTGGATGTCTCGACCGAGAGGAGAACGTGAGATTACGTCTGTAACACGCCAGCGTGAATACGTCACATGAGAGACCGTGTGATCTTCACACTCTCCTGAAGCTCACCGGAAGCGATGATTTAGAGTTAAAAAGTACTTAAATATTGATCTTTTTCACACCAGAAGTGATCGTGTCACTTCAGAAGACATTAATTTAACCGCTGGAGTCGTATGGATGATGTTTATCTGACTGTCTGGGATTTTGGGAGCTTCAAACGTCTGATCTCCATCCACTTGCATTTTAAGGACCTGCTGATCTGAGATATATTTTTATTTGTTTAAGTAAATTAATAATCTTTTAAATAATTAATCATTAATTCAATTATATTTTCAAAATCGACTAGAAGTGGTGTGTAAATAATAGCCATGATTTGTGTGTCAGTAGATGAACATGATCAATAATTTAACGGAGTGTTCATCATGTTTCATGCTTATAAAAGAAGCGTATCAATTAATCGATTAACCGTTAAACTCTTGAACATCTGAACACGAAAATAAAATAAATGATGTTATTATGGACAGACAGACATAAGCGTCCATTTCATTAGAACTGTTTTTATCATTTTATCGTATTTGTTCTTAATGTTTGTTGTAAATGTTGCCGATGTGGTCAAAGACAATAAAGTTGTTTTGTGTTATTCATGACCGCTTGCTTGATCTGCACAAAACATGTGACATTTTAAAGCTTAGACTCTTATCTTTACAATGAGTATATCTGATCTGACCCTTTGTCCTTGCCCAATCAGCATCACTGTTCCACGTGCCGGTCAGACATGTCACTGACAGTTTCATCCTGTCTTGCAAGACTGTATCAGGTGATGTGGAGGTGGTCTCATCTGTACTGGCTTATCAATTAATGTGCTTGACATGTCTCCCAGCAGCAGTGATGTCTCAGTGAAGTAAAATCCATCATTCATGGCGAGTTGTAATGTGTGAGCATGGCACTGCGTGCCAGTTAACACGAGTTTCATAGTTAGCTGCCTCTTTATGTTTTGCATTGTCTTGCACACCAGTGAGTTCCAGTGATGCCACGGCCTCCTTCAGCTTCTGCAACAGGACCGCTGATTTCACCTGGCATTCCCGGTCTATGCAATGACATATGATGATAATATAAGGGAATATGGGAAGTGCGCTCCAGCAGGTTCTCAGCTAACTGAATCATGAGCTGTTCTTTCTGCTGAACAGGCCGAGCCTTTATTCGGCTAGTTATTGTGCTTCAACATGAAATGACACGAACAGAAAATAAAACTGTAATAATGCCTTCGAGTCATCATTTTGCAGTTTCATTAAATATTGCTCTCGTTGTAATGGAGGGTTGAGCACTGAGTGAAAGATCAATCTTGGGATTTAAGAATCGATATCTCGATCATTAAAGGGATACTTCACCTCTGGGAAGATGAATGTGTATTTAAAATTGGTCATTTATATAGTATAAATGTAAAATTATTTTTGAATTTGAAGCATTCTAGACAGAGAAAAGGCAGAAAATGTATTTTTTACACATGTGGCTGAAAGACAACAACTCCCAGAATGCACTTGCTTTGCTGCCCTTACGAGGCCACTCCCAAACCACGCCTACCGGTTACAGGCGGCAGTATCTGAAAATATGATACAACTATGCTACATCAAGACTCTATAAATCGTGAGTTAGTTGATAAATTGACTGACTACGCGGGAAGAACATTATAATTCTGTGTGTCCAAACTCTGTACATGACGTCTTAGTAACAATAAAGAAAAATAAACAAAATACTCACTTTACACTAAGCCGTCCGTTTGTCCCTGCGGGCTTTGGCTGGCGTTTCCATTTATCTTCGGGATCCTAAAATAAGTTTCCAGGACTCCCCTGTCCATGTGTGATACAAAACTTGGGTGCTCAGTTACATGCTCATGTTAGCGGTGCAGTTTCATCAGCGGATTCAGCGATCTCGTCCAGTATCGCTGAAATTCGCGACAGCAATAGGACTCTCTATCTGTTTCCATAGGAGCACAGCGAGAGCACTGACACCACCAGTCCACCCCAACTCGAGTCTGAATATAATTTAACACTCTCTTCCTCCTGCCTGACAAGCAGGTTTTGCTCCCCTGCTACAGCAGCTGCTCCAGCCTCTGTTCATCGCTGTATTGCGGCTCGTACAGGTAGACGCGAGCATCAGATTCTCGCAACAGATCTTCGAAATCCCCTTCTGCCATTTCAACTTCAAAACTACCTTCCGCCATCGTGATTAGTCTACTTGTATACAAACTTTCTACACCGAGCAAGAGCCTGTTTTCTTAGCTTCTACAGAAAGATGGCTGACACCATCTTCACATTCTGTGAGTGAGATCCCGCCCCATATGGGCGTGGTGAAAACGTGCCGGAATACTGGCTGTAGTTTTAAGCCTCTGGACCAAAAATCCTCCGATGACGCAAAATGACGATTTTTGCGTCATCGGAGGATTTTTTACAGACTAAAAATAAATAAATCTCTCGTCTCGGGGGGATATGAGGGGGGGGGGGGGCTCGGTAATTAGAAAATACTACTGGTTTTCTACTGATACAAAGCTTAATGCTAAATCCTGAAGTAACCCTTTAAAATCAAGATCATGCATCGGAAAGAACATTTTTTTACCCACCCCTACACTTGACCCAATGCATTAGAACTTTGCTAGCACGATTTCGCCAAACCCACTTGTGCCTAGACAGCGCATGCTTGTACCAAAATACCAAAAATGTCTGGTCATGCCCACTGACTTTGCACTTACGACTGAAAGCACAGTACTGCACTTAGCGCTAGCGCTCTTGAAATAGGGCCCCAAATTTATTGATCAAACATTCTGACAGTAGGACGTCTTAACTCATCTGGGCACTTGCTGTCAGTCTTAAAGGAGAAGCAGCACCAAAGTGTTTCTTAGGATTCTTTCACACTGACAGTTTAGTTCGACACAGATCACATGACAAACTGGTAATGTGAAAGCTGTCGTGCGGACCGGGGTGCACACCGCGGTACTGAACCCGAGACGAGGTGTTCTGAGTTCCTTTGCATTGGAACTGAAGCGCGATTCACGTAAATGTGAAAGCAACTCGGACTCGGGTGCGCACTCGTTCAGGAAGTGTCCTGCACATGCATTTAAACCCATGATGACATCATTAGTTTCGATAACACACGAGGATCCGCACATTCCTGAAAGTCCCAAAAATATAATGACCCCACAATCAACACTATAAATACTGTCTGTCTGTCTCTCTGTCTGTCTATACACTATAAATACTGTCTGTCTGTCTGTCTATACACACTATAAATACTGTCTGTCTGTCTGTACACACTATAAATACTGTCTGTCTGTCTGTCTGTCTATACACACTATAAATACTGTCTGTCTGTCTGTACACACTATAAATACTGTCTGTCTGTCTGTACCACTATAAATACTGTCTGTCTGTCTGTCTATACACACTATAAATACTGTCTGTCTGTCTGTCTATACACACTATAAATACTGTCTGTCTGTCTGTACACACTATAAATACTGTCTGTCTGTCTGTCTATACACACTATAAATACTGTCTGTCTGTCTGTCTGTACACACTATAAATACTGTCTGTCTGTCTGTCTGTACACACTATAAATACTGTCTGTCTGTCTGTCTATACACTATAAATACTGTCTGTCTGTCTGTCTATACACACTATAAATACTGTCTGTCTGTCTGTACACACTATAAATACTGTCTGTCTGTCTGTCTATACACACTATAAATACTGTCTGTCTGTCTGTCTGTCTATACACACTATAAATACTGTCTGTCTGTCTATACACACTATAAATACTGTCTGTCTGTCTGTCTATACACACTATAAAGTCTGTCTGTCTGTCTGTACACACTATAAATACTGTCTGTCTGTCTGTCTGTCTGTACACACTATAAATACTGTCTGTCTGTCTGTCTGTACACACTATAAATGCTGTCTGTCTGTACACTATAAATACTGTCTGTCTGTACACACTATAAATACTGTCTGTCTGTCTAAATACTGTCTGTCTGTCTGTCTGTACACACTATAAATACTGTCTGTCTGTCTGTCTGTACACACTATAAATACTGTCTGTCTGTCTATACACACTATAAATACTGTCTGTCTGTCTGTCTGTCTGTCTATACACTATAAATACTGTCTGTCTGTCTATACACACTATAAATACTGTCTGTCTGTCTGTCTATACACACTATAAATACTGTCTGTCTGTCTGTACACACTATAAATACTGTCTGTCTGTCTGTCTGTCTGTACACACTATAAATACTGTCTGTCTGTCTATACACTATAAATACTGTCTGTCTGTCTGTACACTATAAATACTGTCTGTCTGTCTGTACACACTATAAATACTGTCTGTCTGTCTGTCTGTACACACTATAAATACTGTCTGTCTGTCTGTACACACTATAAATACTGTCTGTCTGTCTGTCTGTCTGTACACACTATAAATACTGTCTGTCTGTCTGTACACACTATAAATACTGTCTGTCTGTCTATACACACTATAAATACTGTCTCTGTCTGTCTGTATACACTATAAATACTGTCTGTCTGTCTGTCTGTACACACTATAAATACTGTCTGTCTGTCTGTCTATACACACTATAAATACTGTCTCTGTCTGTCTGTACACACTATAAATACTGTCTGTCTGTCTGTACACACTATAAATACTGTCTGTCTGTCTGTCTATACACACTATAAATACTGTCTCTGTCTGTCTGTACACACTATAAATACTGTCTGTCTGTCTGTCTGTCTGTACACACTATAAATACTGTCTGTCTGTCTGTCTATACACACTATAAATACTGTCTGTCTGTCTGTCTGTCTGTACACACTATAAATACTGTCTGTCTGTCTGTCTGTCTGTACACACTATAAATACTGTCTGTCTGTCTGTCTGTCTGTCTGTCTATACACACTATAAATACTGTCTGTCTGTCTGTCTGTACACACTATAAATACTGTCTGTCTGTCTGTCTGTCTATACACACTATAAATACTGTCTGTCTGTCTGTCTATACACACTATAAATACTGTCTCTGTCTGTCTATACACACTATAAATACTGTCTCTGTCTGTCTGTACACCTTATAACCTGTAATAGCATTTATAAATATATGGTATAATAGGAGATGACAGCGGTGATAACGTCACCTTGGACACGAGCGCGAGTAAGCGTTCAGTGTAAACAAAGATGCAAATTAATTCTTTGCAATCAGCGGTCTCCTCATAACCGCCGTTAGCGAGCAGCAACAAGCCGCCTCCCCCTGCACATCTGATGAGTTACGCCATGAAGCGCACATACACACAGTTGTCCTTCACTCTGCTGTGCGTAATGGCACTAAAATAACCCAAAACTAAAAGTATGATGAGTCGCGTTGTGTTCACCATGTGTGTTTGTGATGATGTAAGATGAACGGGAATGGACGGGTCCGACAGAATCATGTGAAACTAACCAACGCTGCGGGGGGCACCGGGCACAATCACACTGGGAATCGGACCGCAGCAAACGTGCCCAGTGTGAAGCCCCTAACAGAAGGTTAGAATGAGGGTGGAAAATGGTCATATTTTCTAAATGCATTACTTTTTGCTGCGTGGTTTAATCGCAGTCTCCCTCTTCCCCACATGATGAGGTCTGGCTCCTTTATGTCCCCCGACTCTCACTGCGAACACAGAAACAAGCAATTCATCTCAGGTGAGAACTCTTACCGCTTACTCTCTTCCCAGACGAACACTCGGCCACAATCGGGTTCAGAGTATTTGAGTTTTGCTGTTTCCCATGCACAGCAGAAAAGGGCAGGGCTTAATTGTTTTACACAACTAGACCGGCCAACTGGGAAAAGTCCTGGTGCTTCTGATGGCCATCCCTGGGGACTACTTTATCTTGCATTGTGCTGTGCACTACAGCAGCTAATTGCATATATTAGAGAAAGATTTCAACTTACAAATGACTAAAATAAAAAAATCAATGGCCTTGAGATGGAGGAAATGTCTTTTTTTTTTCCTGGCCTGATAATCTGTTTAAAGTTGTGCTGTTATCAGGAGACAAAAGCCAAGGTTGCTATAGTAACTCACAGAACAGTCTTTGTGACCATTAGCCCTTCTCAGTGATGAGGGTTCAGTGAGGTGCAATTGACCTGCCAAACCAAGCACAGAACCACAGCTGTATCTTAAAATACACAAAAAGGGCTTTTCACTCTACACTTTACACTGTGTTAACATCATTTTATGCTTGATTCTGATTGGTTGAAGGGCATTCTAATGTGTGCAATTATTTTTCAAGTAAACACACGGGTGTGAAGTCGTTCCAGGTCTTGACCATATAACGGATCCATATCACTTCGCCAAATTATTTCAGTTATTTCAAAGAGCCCTACAGGCTACCTAAACAAAATAACCAGTTAAAACAAAGACATAGGTTAAGTACATCGGATAACAATGACAGACATTATCTAGCACATCCTCCGTTGCTATTTCTAAAGTGATGTTTTCGAACTAGCAATGGCGCATCTTATCAAATGACTTGTTGAGCGTGTTACCGTGGAGACATAGCGCATGTGGAGGCTTCACGCTATTCTCCGCGGCATCTATGCACAACTCGCCACACGACCCACCGAGAGCGAGAACCACATTATAGTGACCATGAGGAGGTTACCCCATGTGACTCTACCCTCCCTAGCAACCGGGACAATTTGGTTGCTAAGGAGACCTGACTGGAGTCACTCAGCACACCCTGAATTAAAACTCACGACTCCAGGTGTGATAGTCAGCGTCAATTCTCGCTGAGATACCCAGACCCCCCCCCGGCCCATAGAATTATGTTGTTACAGCTGTTGCACTCGCTTCCTGCTTCAACACTCTCACGACACAGCCGGACCTTCTTTATTTACAGACATATCGGTTAAAATCTCATTGATCTCACAAAAATCTAATTAATAATATATAATTACTAAAGTGCTTCTGCTGCGACGTGTACATTAACATTTTACATTGATGCATTTGGCAGACGCTTTTATCCAAAGTGACTTACAGTGCACTTATTACAGGGACAATCCCCCCGGAGCAACCTGGAGTTAAGTGTCTTACTCAAGGACACAATGGTGGTGACTGTGGGGATCAAACCAGCAACCTCCCGATTACCAGTTCTGTGCTTTAGACCAGGGGTTCCCAAACTTTTCGGCACACGACCCCCAAAATAAAGGTGCGAGTGACTCGCGACCCCTACTATCCTCGGAGGTGGTTAAAGTATACAAACATTGCGTGAAACTGTGCACACGCACTAATAGGCATACTTACAACACAAAAGAACACAACAGTCAAAACAACCATTATATTATTTTATATGAAATATTAACATCACCTAATGAGATTTGAACACAATGCTGTTGTGCACAACTGCGCACACGCACAAATAGGCCTATCTAAACACGAGCATGTTTACAACAAAAAAGAACACAACAATCAAACAACTATAATATTGTTTTATAGTAATTTACTCATTACTTTTATTTAAATAGTAACATCACCTAATGAGATGGATGGGCACAATGCTTGGAGCACAGCAAGTCCATTCTTGGTTTAATTTTGGAGACCGCCACTCGGAGTTCATCCTCTACATTCAGTCGCGATCTGTATTTATTTTTAATGTACGTGAGTGCCGAGAAAGTCTTTTCGCACAAGGTAGTGCCAAACGGCATCAGTACTTCCATAGCGGCCTTGGATAGCTGTGGGTATTCCCTCTCGACAGAAATCCAAAACTCAGCCAGCGTCTTGGAATTAAACGCGGTCTTTAAGGTTCGGTCGCTTGACAGTTCAACCAATGCGTCCTCCAGGCCGGATGTCGGATGATTTGCCCTCGTTAGTGAACGGTGATCTTATCCAGTCATATTGTTCTGGAGCTGTTTCCTCTGGGAAATACTTGTTGAAGTGTTCCAGTAGGGCTTGAAGGTGGGTAGTGATAGACTTCATCACTATGTTAACACTCAGTTCATGTCCAGCTCAGAAAACATGTCAATTCTACCCATTTCAACTCGCCCAGTCCAGCGTTCAAGTTTTCTCGTGAATGCGTAGATTTTATCATTCAGTGACATGATGCTTGTGTTTTCACCTTGCAATGACATATTAAGGCCATTCAGTTTTTCAAATATGCAAGACAAATACGCTAGCCTTGCCCTTGTTAATCAGTCAGGTTCAGTGAGGTGGTCAGCGAGCTGGGACACATGCTCCATCAGAAATAAGCGCACTTCGTCCCGCAGCTCAAACAGGCGGCTGAGCACATTCCCTCGCGAAAGCCACCTGACTTCTGTGTGGGACAGCAAGCACTCATGCTTCGATCCCAGTTCGTGACAGAGAGTGGCAAACAGCCTGATATTGAGTGGACGCGCTTTTATGTAGTTGACAATTTTTATCGCAGTCTCAAGAACACGTTTAAGTTCTGGGTCAAGTGTTTTGCTGGCAAGAGCTTCTCTGTGTATAATACAGTGCGTGGAATGTATGTGAGGCGCCACTTGCAAGACTCTTGCTTTAAGACCTTTCTATTTCCCCAGCATCGCTCCAGCACCATCTGTACACACACCGATGCACTCACCCCAAGACAGTCCCTCTTCTTTTAGTTTGTTGTCAAGTTTTGTGAAAATGTTCTCGCCTGTGCACGTTCCCTCCAGCGCGGTGCAAAACAGAATGTCCTCATTAAGTTTTCCGTCAAAACTGTATCTGACGAAAATGAAAAGGCTGATGGCTTTTTATATTTGCATGTTTTTTATTTTTTATTTAACAACTATTTTTGTATTTTTTTACAATTATGGATACAATATGCTATTTCTAATCGTTATATATATTTTTTGATTTCTGGAAATCATCTCGCGAGGGGGGTCGCGACCCCTACTTTGGGAACCACTGCTTTAGACCACTACACCACCAGCACTCCTGCAATAATTTTTGTATCTATTGGGAGAATAGTCATTACAAGAACTCATGTGTGAAGAGGTTAAAAAGACAATCATGCATTTGTAAATATTTTATCTCCAGGAAACACTGTAAATATTTCATTTGACAAATGCTTGTTCCTGCAGCATTTATGCAGGGGTGTGTTGACACTATGTTGCAAGATGCAGAATTCTATTTTCATTTTTAGGTTCTAACCTTGTAAATATTTTGTTAAAATCTGTAGCTGACATTCAGCTGTCACTGTTTCAAATTGTATCATTATTATTTATACAGTTTCATGAATCACACAAAATTGTTCATCATTTTAGCTTTTTAAAAATGTACAAAAATATTAATTTTATATGAAGACCCATCCAGATTTGCTTTTTCTCCCAGTTTCCACTGCAGTTGCATTATGCTTACATGTCAGGTCAAAGGTCTGGCAACTAAAAACTAAAATTGACTAGCACATCGTGACCGTAGAGGGTTGATCAGGGGTCATTATTCAACCTGAAGGGAGCAGTCAGCTGACCAAGACAAACCACTGAATTACATTACTGCACACTGCTAGGAGAAGCTGACGAAAGACAGACAGGAGGGATTTATTAAATAAACTTGTTCATGTAAGATGTGTGGATGACCTTCCGTGTTTAATTCAGTCAAAAGAGAGTGTAAATGGTGGGGTTAACCCTAACCCAAAATAAAAGTAAAGACTGTCTGTGGTAATAATAACCATTCATCTCATAGTAAATAAATCACCTTAGCCACGGTAATTTATCTGACTGCAGGCTGATTACCTGCATTCTCCATCAACCTCATGGGCCACATTTAACTGCAGTGCTGTCTGGACCGCTGGAGTCATGAACACCCTTAATAACGAATGAGCCATAAATGCCAAACTCCCCAACACAGCACATTGTGTTCATAAACTGACATTTCAAAGAACAAAATATTCAGCTTCTTGTCCACAAAACTGATTCAAAAAATATATTCATTTTATTAACATTTATGATTCCGCACACACTTTTATTCAAAGTGAGATCGGAGTCAGTGCAAGTAATGTTTTGCGAGACGTGTTTGGGATAGACAGTGTGTGTGAAGCCTGGGAACACAGTCAGCTCTATAAACAGATGCACCTCTGGGAAAAATCTGCATTGAGATCAATCGTGAGGTCTGCCATGCTGAGTTTCATTAAGTCATTAATCTGGGACAGATGCCAGATCTGGGTCTGTGTCTCCCCTGCATGGTGGGGGGTGGAGGGGGTGATTCATTTTTAAGAATGGGTGAGATAAGTTTGTTGCACGAGTTCATTTAATTAATCTTGAAATACTTGTGCTGAAAATAAAGCCATATATTTCACTGCATGTCCTGGACTGGCTGGAGGGAATGATTCGATTTCACAATAATTTTCCCTTTTTACGTCTGTGGTCTTAATTACAGCACTGAATCACTGAAATTCAAAGACCGTCAATTAAAAAAACAGTGATGACAGTATTTTCCATTTTAAGTCATTCGACAGCACTTTGCAATAAGGTTGTACAGTTGAAGTCAGAAGTTTACATACACTTAGGTTGAAGTCATTAAAACATTTTTAACCACTCCACAGATTTCATATTAGCAAACTATAGTTTTGGCGAGACGTTTAGGACATCTACTTTGTGCATGACACGAGTAATTCTTCCATCAATTGTTTACAGACCGATTGTGTCACTTTTAATTGACTATAATCACAATTCCAGTGGGTCAGAAGTTTACATACACAAGTTAAATGTGACTTTAAGCAGCTTGGAAAATTCCAGAACATGATGTCAAGCCTTTAGCCGATTAGCTTCTGATAGGAGGTGTACTGAATTGGAGGTGTACCTGTGGATGTATTTTAAGACTATGCTGTGCACAAATAAACAGATGTTAGTCTTTGAGTAAAACATTACACCTGTTGAATGTTTCTACTACAAGTGTGATGATGAAGCATCATTTTATGGGCATGTGAGGAGTTGTGTTTGACAGCGGACTAGAGTTTGTAGAACAATAATACTGTTCACAGACATGACATAATGACACAAGGATGTACATCATAATTCTGCAATTTCAAATCAACTTTAATTGAGACTAGTTAATTTGTACGTCTACAAAAAAGTTGAAAGGTGATTAAAATGGTGTAAAACTTGAAATAGTGCAGAAATGCTTCGACGTTCTCACTTATACATTAATATATGTTTTGAACTAACATCATGTTGTGGGGAGAAGTTCTTGGATACATTATTATCCATCTACGAGCTATAGAGGGATTATTTCTGTGTGCTTTGCAATGTTTCTAAGGGTGTTTAAAGTTATGACACATTCACACTGATTGGGCAGTTTTTCATGAGGCCGTGCTCCGGACATTTTCTAGTTGCAAAGCATGACATTTGTATTTTGTATTGTAGAGGGATGATGATGGAGAGATCAGGCAGGGGTAGGTCTGGGGTAATGCAAATAAAACACGTGTTAATTAGCAGGAAGTGACCCAGTCATTTACTAAATAACACCAAGGCCAAAAGTTTTGTTGCCTGTTTGTGTCATATCAGTATGGGCAAACTGTCATTGTTACAAGGCCAGAGATCTGTGTGAGGTGAAATCCGAAACCTTGAGTGTCTCGCAGTGTAAATGCTACAGTTCCCTTTCAAACACAAGCACAGTAACTGTCTTCTGGGATTTCAAGTGTTTCTTTCACAGTCTGATGTTTAAAAACCAGAAAGCCGTCTCAATCTTATACACATTCATAATTATGTGATGTCATCTTCCAGGAGCTGTTAGAGCTGTTAGAGCTGATGCTGAAGTGAAGGAGAAATGTATGGCAACAGAATCAAATTGTATTAGAAAGTCCTCGACATGATGCTTTCAGGGGAATACACGCTTGTAAATGTGACCTGATATGGAGACATGGGTTATATAACACATGCTGGTCTGCTACCTCCCGTATATTTGAGACCTCTCCTACAATCCAAACACATTTATTTGCATGTATTAGCAGTAAGTGTTCGCTAATCTAGATTTGACTGAAGTCTAAGATGGAATAGAGAAGTTGTTGCAAGACTCCAGACTAACAAAATGACTGAAACAAGAATGAAATCCCTTTTCAATTGTTCAGAAGTGATCTGCATTTAAATTCTGGTAACAGGTTAATAATAATCGATTCATCTGTTTTAGATAAACATTTTAAGCTTTGGATTAAATGATACAATTATTACAGTAAACTTTCTGTTGCCCAAAGAAATGTACCAGTAGACATGATAAACCAGCAGAAATCTGCCGACCAGTATTCATATTGTCCAGCACATAACACACACTCTGCCAGATAAATGGAGGCGGTGGGACTGCTCATTCCTCAAATTCATTTGAATGAGAAGATAAGGGGAGATTATGAAGGAAGTGCGTCCGCTGTGGGGTGGAATTGGTTTGGCTTTAGAAAACGCAATACTGAGCAGAAATCAGCGATTTGCAAGCATGTGTATATGCCCGTGTGCATGTGTATATGCCCGTGTGCATGTGTATATGCCCGTGTGCATGTGTATATGCCCGTGGTCAGGGCTTCATGTGAGACTGAAACACAGTTTTTCACTGACAGCTGCACGTCTCGGATGAAAATCTTGAAAAGCTCAAGTGAAATGTCATGCTTCAGAAGCAGATTCAATGATATTCTTTCCTGCTCCAAACATGCCTCCCTTCCAGACACGTGCAGCTGGGTGTTGTGCCAGTGTCGCGCATGCAGTCTGAAACACGCAAGTGCGTGCGAGTATTGAAGTCATCCCAAAGAAGCATCATGACACGTTTTAAGTTACAACCCGTTAGAAAAAGTAAGCTTTCAATTATTTAAAAATCATCTATTTTAAAAATATATAAACAGCTATTTTTCAGAATTGTTGTCCAGTAGGTGGCACTGTTCCGAAACTGCTCCGGTACCCTCAGGGCATGATCACATGCAACAAGTTTCATTTTTTAATAGGCCAAAGCATTGCCAAGATACAGCCTTGAGACCTACTAAAATATTGATGTTTTTCACACCAGAAGTGATCGTGTCACTTCAGAAGACATTAATTTAACCGCTGGAGTCGTATGGATGATGTTTATACTGACTGTCTGTGATTTTTGGAGCTTCAAAAGTCTGATCTCCATCCACTTGCATTTTAAGGACCGTCTGAGCTGAGATATTTCTCTATTTTTCTTCAAATGTTTCCTGCTGAAGATAGAAAGTCAAACACACCTGGGACATCATGAGGATAAGTCAATAAAATTCTGAAAATTTAAAGTAAGACCTTAAAAAAAAGCCTGATCTCTCCTAAAGTGATTTTCCTCCATTATTTGCATCTTATGGAGATTTTTGTTCTGACAGTCACCGTTGGCCTGCTCACTGGGGGTCTAACGACAATGATTTTAAAGGCATGCTTTTAATCTCATTATTCATTATAGCCTCACAATGAGGACATTAATAGCATCATTTTCTGTGAAGCTGCTTTGAAACGATGTGTTGTGAAAAGCGTTAGACATATAAATAAGATCTTTAATGTACAATTCTATATTATCAAACAAATAATGTGATTTTGAGATGTTTGATTATGTTCGATGATTGATACGAAGAAGCGATCACGAACACTGCCAGGAATGGGCGTCGCCATATTATTTACATTGCAATGCATCATGGGATTCTGATGTCAGAAAACACTACTGCATCAAAACAATCAGCTCTGATGGTAATGCCGTTATTCTTTATATTTGTAATAAAAGAATAAAGATATTGTGATGTTGAAAAGATTATTTGAGCAGCTGATTCATTCTGATAACGGCTTCAGTCCCTCAGTAAACTGCACATCGCACCAGTTGGAACGTAACTGCAAAAAGACAGACATATTAAGTAGTTCTAGTACATAAATGCATAGAAATATAATAAATAATCTTCAGCCTATAATCGCATCTGAGCACAGGTGGATTTTCCGCGTAATACACACCTGTGCTGGTCAGTTTAATACCGTGTGTTACAAGCACAATGTTGCCGAGGAACCTTCTCCTCTTTTTCAGGAGAGCGTGGATTACTACCAAAAATCCTTCTTATATGAACCTGTTTCATGAAGAGGAAATATATTTATTTCTAATTAAATGTATGATTAAACCTTTTCACCCAGTTAATCCAGAAAGGATGAAATGTTCAGCTGCTGTTGAAGGGGCGTTCACCACCTATCAGTACCTGAAATAATGTGATTGAGAGAGTATTTGAAACTTTCATTCATCACACTTGCAGAAATGTTCTTTAGCGTAATGATAGTTTAAATAACTGTGCTGTATGATTGATGAATGGATCAATCCATTTGTTCCAGTCCTGGGAAGTGAGATTTTATTGCCTCTACAGACTTTGCCCCAGGGTGGAGCTGGTTAATAACGATCCTCTGATAAGATACAGCTTTGGGACAGTCCGAGACGGATCGCAGTGACACCGATTGTTTATTCAGAGCTGACACAGAGTTCATCAGTGATAGCATGATGTGATGGATCGGGTGTGTGCGCTGCATCTGACGGTGCAAAGGTGCTCTCATCTACTTCAGCTTTTATCTGTAATTTGGTTTTCTCCCCTGATCAGTGTTCTCGCGTTTGCCCTTCTTATGCCCTCATCCAATGAGCGTGTCATGTGTCATGACTGTTGTTGTAACAAAAATAATATTTGAATATGTGAGTGTGCGTGTGAGTCTCTGTACACATTGAACAGCACACGAGACATCTGCAGGAAACCTGACTTTTATCCAACTAAAACACGTGTGAAGTGACAGTAACCCTGATTTGATCACTTGTCGTGGAGTCTGAACAGGACATCTCAATCACTCTGTCTGCAGGAAATCAGACAGATTACCGTGATGGGAAATTCCTTTTTAAATACAGGATATTATATTAGTACTAAAGTAATGATAACTGTGTATGCTGAGAATAAATGATTCTTTATATGTTGCACATAATCTGTTTATAATATCTCTCATGTTTGTGCTGTTTTGTCCGTTTCATTGTTCTGTAGAGACGATAGTTTCCGTGTCGGACACCAAATCGAATGATAAGAAATATAAAAACGTGATTGTTTTGTTGTTATCATGTTTTTAACTCTTGAGTGAAAGAGGAAGTCCTGTCACATGTATGTGTGTTATATAGTGTGTTTAACACTGAAGCCTGTGACAGGTAATGTATACAGAGGTGACAGACGTGTTTGTCAAAGGATGGTCTACTATGGCAGTGCCACTGTCCCGGTGTCACCAAGGCGGACACCGTTGTTTTTCTTTAAGTGTTGTTCTTGGCCGAGACTCGGTCAATATTAAATCAATTTACCTGTGTTTTCTCAGGTCATATTTGTGGTTAAAGGGGATAATGAAATGATTACACTATGTATTAGAAAAGCTTGTCAACAGTTAAACTGTGATCTATGTTAGTGAATCATCACACACAGCGCTGTCTGACGACACGTGATGAAATATCACCTCTCAATACTCGTAGCTTCTGTTAGCGGTGCACTGTCTGTGTGTCAGTGCCCTACAGCGAACAGTTTCCTGCCCATTACAGCTCAGAGTTTGGCAGCGTGTTATATCCTCCACATTATCACCAACCAAACTCCAGCAGACCCCATCAGCTCAAACTTTACAAGCTAGCTTTCAAAATGGCCAAATAAAAGACTTGCACACTCAATATGAACACATCTCATGTTGCTCTCCTATGTAATCAGTTGGGGGATTGGTTTGAGGATATGGTGGTGTTGTTTCGGACAGTGAAGAGGCCTTGGACGTAGAGTAGGTCTGAAGAAATGCGTGTGATGTGCCTTGGTCACGCTGTGCAGTTGAGCTGATCACAGCTGCTGTTTCTTTTATTATCAGTTGCTTTCAGAACAATAGCCAAGAAATAGTTTCCCCTGAGCAGAGGCGGACTGGGCATCAGGAGAACCGGGATTGGAACCGGGCTGCGGTATGCCGAAGGGGACAGCGAAACACATTGCCACATATCAACCCCCCCCCCCCAAGATTT
>JAVLUX010000017.1:265000-267500 GCA_032164185.1 Moxostoma hubbsi | reverse complement strand
TCTCTCAGTGTCCCGATCTCAGTGCCACTCTCTCAGTGTCCCGATCTCAGTGCCACTCTCTCTGTGTCCCGATCTCAGTGCCACTCTCTCTGTGTCCCGATCTCAGTGCCACTCTCTCTGTGTCTCTGTGTCCCGATCTCAGTGCCACTCTCTCTGTGTCCCGATCTCAGTGCCACTCTCTCTGTGTCCCGATCTCAGTGCCACTCTCTCTGTGTCTCTGTGTCCCGATCTCAGTGCCACTCTCTCTGTGTCTCTGTGTCCCGATCTCAGTGCCACTCTCTCTGTGTCCCGATCTCAGTGCCACTCTCTCTGTGTCCCGATCTCAGTGCCACTCTCTCTGTGTCCCGGTCTCAGTGCCACTCTCTCTGTGTCCCGGTCTCAGTGCCACTCTCTCTGTGTCCCGATCTCAGTGCCACTCTCTCTGTGTCTCTGTGTCCCGATCTCAGTGCCACTCTCTCTGTGTCTCTGTGTCCCGATCTCAGTGCCACTCACTCTGTGTCCCGATCTCAGTGCCACTCTCTCTGTGTCCCTATCTCAGTGCCACTCTCTCTGTGTCTCTGTGTCCCGATCTCAGTGCCACTCTCTCTGTGTCTCTGTGTCCCGATCTCAGTGCCACTCTCTCTGTGTCTCTGTGTCCCGATCTCAGTGCCACTCACTCTGTGTCCCGATCTCAGTGCCACTCTCTCTGTGTCCCGATCTCAGTGCCACTCTCTCTGTGTCCCGATCTCAGTGCCACTCTCTCTGTGTCCCGATCTCAGTGCCACTCTCTCTGTGTCCCGGTCTCAGTGCCACTCTCTCAGTGTCCCGGTCTCAGTGCCACTCTCTCAGTGTCCCGATCTCAGTGCCACTCTCTCTGTGTCCCGATCTCAGTGCCACTCTCTCTGTGTCCCGATCTCAGTGCCACTCTCTCTGTGTCTCTGTGTCCCGATCTCAGTGCCACTCTCTCTGTGTCCCGATCTCAGTGCCACTCTCTCTGTGTCTCTGTGTCCCAATCTCAGTGCCACTGTCTCTGTGTCCCGATCTCAGTGCCACTCTCTCTGTGTCCCGATCTCAGTGCCACTCTCTCTGTGTCCCGATCTCAGTGCCACTCTCTCTGTGTCCCGATCTCAGTGCCACTCTCTCTGTGTCCCGATCTCAGTGCCACTCTCTCAGTGTCCCGGTCTCAGTGCCACTCTCTCAGTGTCCCGGTCTCAGTGCCACTCTCTCAGAGTCCCGGTCTCAGTGCCACTCTCTCTGTGTCCCGATCTCAGTGCCACTCTCTCTGTGTCCCGATCTCAGTGCCACTCTCTCTGTGTCCCGATCTCAGTGCCACTCTCTCAGTGTCCCGATCTCAGTGTCCCGATCTCAGTGCCACTCTCTCTGTGTCCCGATCTCAGTGCCACTCTCTCTGTGTCCTGATCTCAGTGCCACTCTCTCAGTGTCCCGATCTCAGTGCCACTCAATTCAATTTTCAATTTCAATTTAACGAGCTTTATTGGCATGACAAAGACATTTGTATTGCCAAAGCAATTACATAGAAAAACAAAACAGGAACTAAACTAAGACATGACAACAATAATAAATATAAATAAATAGCATTAATGCAACATATGGGGTCAGTAACGGGGGGGGGGGGGGGGATTGGGGTCAGGGGTCATCGATACATCATGTGTTGTTATTGGTTGAGTTCTGGTTGTCCCGCAGGTTTCTACAGGATAGTACAAATCTTGCAGCTATATTTGCACATTCCTCTTTTTCACCCAGAATAAAACACATTTTTTGTGTCGGGGTACAGTCATTGAAATCTGGGCATATGTTGTTAATTTTGGGGTAATATTTGTTTCTAATTGGTTGGTATTTTGGGCATTCAGTGAGGAAGTGCAGTTCTGTCTCAATCACTCCCAGGATGCATTGGGAGCACAGTCTGTCCTCGCGGGGCAGCCATGTCTGTCTGCGGCGGCCCGTCTCTACGGCCAGACTGTGCTCGCTGAGTCTGTACGTCGTCAGTGCTTTTCTTAACTTTCTGTCAGTCACTGTGGTCAGATAGTTTGCCACCGTGTACTCTCGATTTAGTGCCGAATAACATTCCAGTTTGTGTTGAGTTTTAATGGTGTTTGTCCAATGTGTGAGGTATTTCTCCTTTTCTTTGTGTATAATTTGGTTCGGCCGAATGTTTGTGAGTGTGCCGTTATCCTGAGACTGGCCGATCTCCTCAGGTGTGACTTCAGTCAGTCTCAGGACAAGCTGGCATAGGGGACTCTTCACCCCGCTCAGCTTTATAGGGCTTTATAATGGGATGTGTTGGGGTCACTTGTCTTTAGATGCTTCCAGAATTTGATGGCTCTTTTCTGAATGTTCAAAAGGAGAGGGTATTGGCCTAATTCTGCCCTGCATCCATTATTTGGGGCTTTTCTTTGGACATAAATTATTCTTTTACAAAATTCCAGATGCAGAGTTTCAATGGGATGTTTTTCCCAATTTAAATAGTCAAATTTTACAGGTGGACCCCACACTTCACTGC
>JAVLUX010000017.1:237500-260000 GCA_032164185.1 Moxostoma hubbsi | reverse complement strand
CACAAGGTGGCGATGGCCCTAAGCTTTGTAGGTACTACCATGGTGGCGATGATGCCTCCAATATGCCATTCCCTTTGTAAAATATAGCATTTTATGTCTAAATACAAAATGTTTGATGCCCAGCATGGCAGACATAGGAAATTTGGGCATCAGTCAACTCTATATGCCTAGTGGAATCTTAAGAGACAAGACTCCTGATTTTAGGCCAAACTATTCAGACCTCATTTGTAATATCTCTTGACCACTAGGTGGCGCTGTGCCAAAACTGTGCATGTACCCTCAAGCCATGATGTGTTTGACATATACCAAGTTTCATTTCAATAAGCCTAAAAGTGTTGCGAAGATACAGCCACACACGTCTGTTTTGCTGTGCGCACTGTCAAATTATTGAGCCGTTATACGAGAACTGTTTGATCTATCAAAAACATGTTGTTGTTTTTCCTCCAGTGTCCCGAGTTGATACACCAAATTTTGCGCAAATCAGACATACAACCTAAAATGGACTTAAAAAGTTACAGCACACGTGTGTGTGTGTGCGCGTGTGAGTGTGCGTGCATGCGTGTGCATGCGTGCGTGCATGCGTGCATGTGTGTGCATGCGTGCGTGTGCGTGTGTATTTGAGTTTGTGTGCGTGCGTGTGTGTGGCCACCATATGTAAACAGACATTGCAGCATGCTTCTGAAGATCGTGTTTCCATCTAGGGAGTTTTTGTGAAAAAAGTTTCAGCGCATCAAAATAAAGCTGATGGAAACGCACATTATCGCTAAAATTTTACAAATGTCGACATCATATTTTCCCGTTTAACTCAAGTGCATAAACTCGATGTCGATACATCAAATGTCATAAACTTGTTTGGAAACACTTTTTGTCAATAAAATTGGCATTAATGCAAAAATGTAGTGTCACATGACACAGTTTGCCCCAATCGTTAGCCTGTGTTTCCATGACGACAGTATTGAAAGCAGATTTATTGTGATTATGGATTGATCTTTACTTTGATCTTTAAACCAAAACTTACACGACAAAGTGTTTTTAGGCATGACGTCATCACACACACATCAATTGTTGCGATAAACGGTCATTTGAATGGAAATGGAAAGAAGGTGGCAAATTTCTCAAAAATCTTTACGCATGTTCACTTTGTCGTCAACAAATAGCGTGAAAAGTGTCTGTAAACTAGACTATTGATGTGTTGTGTTGACAGTATATGAGTTGTAAATTCTTATTGTACTGCTTTTGTGACATTATTGCTTTCTGTTTCTTAATTAAATGTATCGTGTGTTTGAAAAGTCTGTTCGTGTTCGGAGCATCATATAAGCAGAATGCCTGCGTGCTTGATCACGTTTGATGTGTATGTGCATATTTAAGCTGTAATCATTTATCATTTGACATTTATGACCATTTGGATGTCTGTATGTAAAATAAACTTAGAATGTGCTTGGAATCGTTGAATTCTCCCACAATTAGTGCCAAAATGTGCACATTCCCTGTGTGAGTCTACTAATGGCTCCTGTGAGGAACTGTCATGCACCCTGTTGTTTTGTGGTTAGATTCTTCCGGCAACTGTTTCTGCATCCACGACCCTGTGGACTAGTGCAGTGTATAAGACCTCTCTCTCTCTCTCTCTCTCTCTCCCCCCTCTCTCCCCCTCTCTCTCCCCCTCTCTCTCTCTCTCCCTCTCTGTGAGTAGCAGGCTTTTCTAACAGAAAATCTCCATGCATCATTGATTCCATTACGAGTCCATTAGCTCCCTGAAGGCCTGATTTTTAAGATATGCTTAATACTGAGCATCATACGGCTATCTGCACCGGCGCACACAATCTATCTGCTTACAGCAGGCTATTGACAGTAATCACATGTTCTCTATCTCAGTCATTCTCTCACTCATTTACAGTCATAAACACACACACACACACACACACACACACACACACACACACACACACACACTCATTTACAGTCATACACACACAACAACAACCGCCATTCGCCACTAAGTGGCTGTGACGTCACCACGACGCTTGTGCCAGGCTATGTGCACGTTTAGGCCATGTGAAGTGTCGAACGCCCACTGGCAGGAGGTCACGGGACAGATCCAACAGGTGACACGGGTCGACTGACCGAGATGACTGGCTGATGCACCACCTGTGCCACCTACTGTGCCAACTTGCTGTCCTTTAGCCTCCCGGCGCTCTGCTCGTTGTTGCGAGCGTCGCTCCTCTGCGCTCCGTTGTTGTTGGAGGGCGACTGCCTCCAACTGGCTAGCAGTGTCCTTCACCATCCTCCTCCAAAGAGGCTGATCTTGACACCGCTGGTACCAGTGACCCAGCCAACGCAACCTTGCCTGCCGGAGGAGCTCACCGATGGGACTTAGTCCTCATCTTTCAAAGATTTGTGAGCTCCTCACACACTCCAGCCTGGTTAAACCCAGGATGGATCTTAGGCAGGCCAGCCTAAATGTTTCTAACCGGTGAAGATGTTCCATTAGGGGGGTCTGTGTTTCCCAAGCATAGAGAAGGGAGGGAATGACCGTGGCCGAGAATACCTGAAGCTTCGTGCGGAGCGACAGACCTGGGTTCCACACAGCGTTACGCAACCAATGAAAAGATAATGCCGCTCGACTGATTCGGAGTGAGACCTCTGCTGTCAAACCGGAGCTGGTCATAAGCACACTTCCCAGGTATGGAAAACACTCCTCTCTCCACAACTGCCCCATCACCAATTGGGAGCTGTGGGGGTGGAGTGTCCGATGGTACATAATACCCAGGCAGGTGCTTAGTTTTGGTTGGGCTGATGGTAAGGCCCCATCTCTTAGTGGCACACTCCAGGTTCATCAGCAGCACCTCCAACTCCTCCTCTGAGTGAGCAGCAATCACCAGATCATCAGCATACATAATGTGGTTGACCGATAGGGAGCCATGCCTTGACCGCACCCGGGCATCGATCAACCTCCCATTATATCTGACCCAGATGGAAATTTCTCCGGTACAGCCATCGAAGGCTTCAAGAACCACGTGGTCGAAATAGATATGAAATAATGTGGGAGCCAGAGGACATCCCTGTCGCACTCCAAGGTGAACAGGGAATGGCTCCGACTCCCAACCACGTAGTTTTACCCGTGCCCGCTCGCCATCATGAAGGTCCTTAATGATCGGGAGCAGCGGGTCTGGGACTCCGAAAGCACGAAGAACAACCCAGAGCCCAGTCTTACTGATGGTATCATAGGCCTTGACCAGGTCAATAAAGCAGAGATGCAGGTCTTGCTGGAATTCCCTACACCTCTGCTGTAGCAGACGGACAGAGAATATGGCATCTGTGCAGGACCGCCCTTTCCTGAAACCACACTGGGGCTCTGCAAGCCCTCTCCTCATCGTGCCTGGCAAGGCGATGTTGAATTATCCTTGCCAGGACCTTTCCCGGCACACTGAGGAGTGAGATGCCGCTATAGTTGTTACAATCCTTGCGGTCCCCCTTTTTAAAGAGAGGGACCACCAGGGCATCCTTTCAATCCTGCGGAACCCGCCCAGTGGTCCAGACTGTTGTTATGATGTCATGTAGCCCTACAGCCCTTCAAGCAGTCTGTGCACAAACGCCACCCTCCCTCCCTCAGCATTTCGCTTGGGAGTTCATCTCTGCCCGGTGCCTTTCCTGGTCTCAGGCTCCAGATCGCCTTCAGTACTTCCTCCAAAGATGGCACCTCAGCCAACCACCCACAGGGAGTGACTTCTTCCTCCAATATTTGAGGCACCGCATTTACACACGCGCACACACACACACACACTCATTTACAGTCATACACACGCACACACACACACACACACACACACACACACACACACACACACACATTTACAGTCATGCACACACGCACACACACACACATTTACAGTCACACACTATTTGAATGAAAACCGTTTATGGCATTATTTTTAAACATCTTCAATATGCAACATTTTTCACAAGTGCCTACAACTTTTGCACAGTACTGTGTGTGTATATATATATATATATATTCTGTGGTATTTTTTATATTTTATTTATGTATTGTTTTACAGCACTAGGTTGTAAGAGTAAATCTTTATTTTCCCTTCAAGGGGCATTTTTTGTTGAAGTATCTAATAAAAATAATCACTGATCCATATACAAATAAAACATATGAATGCTGCATTTCTCAGGCGGCTCACTCCCATGTGCTATAACATATCTATAAGCTCTTCTAGACTTTATAGCTCTATATCAGTTCTGAATGGAGATTGAGGAGAATCATTAACAACTCGTTTCTCATATAGAGCAGCAAATCAATCTCTCCTGCCCCTGTGATCCATGCTGGTGTATTCACTGTATAATACAATATTCCACCTTTTAAAGCTGCATTTCCAATCAATCAGCCCACATGCCTTAATGAAGTCAGACCAACTCACATTTACACTGTTTTATTAACAAACCTTTTCCTTTATTAAAGTGTCTTTGATTGTTTAGTGTAAAAGTGTTTTAGGATGCCTCTGACTGTTATGGCATGTTTGGGGATTGCAGTTTGACACTCAGTGAGAAAGAAATGTTAATTAGGTCTACAAATAAACAGAATTGCAGACGTGTTTCACCTGCCAAAAAAGAGCATCAGAAACACCAGGACAGAGAACGGAGAAGGGTTAAGTTGGAAGGAACTGAGACATGAAGACGTGAAGAGATGAAGAGGTGAAGAGATGAAGACATGAAGAGATGAAGAGGTGAAGACATGAAGAGGTGAAGAGATGAAGACATGAAGACATGAAGAGGTGAAGAGATGAAGAGATGAAGAGATGAAGACGTGAAGAGATGAAGAGGTGAAGAGATGAAGACATGAAGAGATGAAGAGGTGAAGAGATGAAGACATGAAGAGATGAAGAGGTGAAGACATGAAGAGGTGAAGAGATGAAGACATGAAGACATGAAGACATGAAGACATGAAGAGGTGAAGAGGTGAAGAGATGAAGACATGAAGAGATGAAGAGATGAAGAGGTGAAGAGATGAAGAGGTGAAGACATGAAGACATGAAGAGATGAAGAGGTGAAGACATGAAGAGGTGAAGACATGAAGAGGTGAAGACGTGAAGAGATGAAGAGGTGAAGAGATGAAGAGATGAAGACATGAAGAGATGAAGAGGTGAAGAGGTGAAGACATGAAGACATGAAGAGGTGAAGACATGAAGAGATGAAGACATGAAGAGATGAAGACATGAAGAGGTGAAGAGATGAAGAGATGAAGAGGTGAAGAGATGAAGACATGAAGAGATGAAGACATGAAGACATGAAGAGATGAAGACATGAAGAGATGAAGACATGAAGAGATGAAGACGTGAAGAGGTGAAGACGTGAAGAGGTGAAGAGGTGAAGACATGAAGACGTGAAGACATGAAGAGGTGAAGACGTGAAGAGGTGAAGACATGAAGAGGTGAAGAGATGAAGACATGAAGAGGTGAAGAGGTGAAGACATGAAGAGGTGAAGACATGAAGACATGAAGAGGTGAAGACATGAAGAGGTGAAGAGGTGAAGAGATGAAGACATGAAGAGGTGAAGAGGTGAAGAGATGAAGACATGAAGAGGTGAAGACATGAAGACATGAAGAGGTGAAGACATGAAGAGGTGAAGACATGAAGAGGTGAAGAGATGAAGACGTGAAGACATGAAGAGATGAAGAGATGAAGACATGAAGAGATGAAGACGTGAAGACATGAAGAGATGAAGAGATGAAGACATGAAGAGATGAAGACGTGAAGAGATGAAGAGGTGAAGACATGAAGAGATGAAGAGGTGAAGACATGAAGAGATGAAGACGTGAAGAGATGAAGAGGTGAAGAGATGAAGAGATGAAGACATGAAGAGATGAAGAGATGAAGACATGAAGAGATGAAGACATGAAGAGATGAAGAGATGAAGACATGAAGAGATGAAGAGATGAAGACGTGAAGAGATGAAGACGTGAAGAGATGAAGACATGAAGAGATGAAGACATGAAGAGATGAAGAGATGAAGACATGAAGAGATGAAGAGATGAAGACGTGAAGAGATGAAGAGATGAAGACATGAAGAGATGAAGAGATGAAGACATGAAGAGATGAAGAGATGAAGACATGAAGAGATGAAGAGATGAAGACGTGAAGAGATGAAGACGTGAAGAGATGAAGACATGAAGAGATGAAGACATGAAGAGATGAAGAGATGAAGACATGAAGAGATGAAGACATGAAGAGATGAAGAGATGAAGACATGAAGAGGTGAAGACATGAAGAAATGAAGACATGAAGAGGGCCTAATGGTGCAATGGTGCATAAGCACTGATAACTTTAGTAGGTTCCACCTGCTCACAGATGACTTTTAAAAGGTCAGGCATAGCCAAACTAAAATCCACAGTCATATTAACATCAGCTCATCTGATGACAAGCTCGTGGAAATGACAGATTCACGGTGTTCTGTGGGATAGAAGAATGTCTCAATCTCTTGACTTCATGCTGTTGGACTACACTTTTGTCCTGGGGTATTTATAGAAGTGATGTTTCGCTTCTCTGCATTCAGACATTTTGAGTTGGTGTACCTGATGTTCTGTTTCTCTGTGCTGTCCTGAACAGGATTTCTGGAGACCAATAGCTCATCAGGATATAATTACCTCTAACAGGATGTGGCATTATTGAAGTGATATTTGATTGGCTGTTGCTATGGGTTACTAGCAGCAGGCAGTGATTGGTTGTTAGGTGCGGCTGTCAGAGGTGGATGGGTTCCATGTGCCAAATGTCACGAGTGTAGAAGGGAATAGATGGGAGTGTGCTGGCAGCAATTTTTTAACCCCATTTTACATCTACAGACCTTATTCACGCTAGCACCACTAGCGAGGCTGTGAGGGGAAGACATACAGTCCCTTCAATGGCCTGTACTGCAGTTTAAAGTGTTTTTGGATTGAACATTGTTAAAATATCTGTCCAACAACATTCAGTACACAGAGAACTCCAGACAACACGAGTTGTGGAGGATCAGATGTGATCGAGGAGTTTTTTACAGCTTTATATCGTTCGTGTCTTTCCCTCACAGCCTCATTTTAAATGGATGATGCGTTTAGGTTTTTTCCTTCTCTCTATTTTATGGAAAGAACTGAAAACACAATGATGGATTTTTATTGTATTTTTCTGTTGTAGCAAATGGGAACGCAACAATAATATTTGCCTCAGTCTCACATTTACGTCTATAGAAATGCACCTTCCTGTAGTTCCAAACCTGGAAACTGGTGTTTCAACAGCACTGCTTCTCTCTCTCTCTCTCTCTTTCTGCCGGACGACTTCTCTCATGAATGGGCAGCAGCACACTGATTGTGGCATTGTCTGCTACAGTCACTTCCTCTGGCCCTTATCACATGCCGAGTTGTGTTTAGTGTGATTTTACAGCTTCAGATTGGCTCAATCTCGCTCATTTCACCCTGGAGACGGGTTCATGTTGTATAGCTCAAGTCAAGCTGTCACTCAGTTGAGCCGTTTTGAAGGTCCTTATGGTCTCATTGGTAAAGTCCTGTCTACGTTATCTCTATTGCTCCATGTGAGAGAGTGCATCAGTTTAGGGTTGTTTGCCCGTTAACCCTTTGCACAGTGTATCTGCTCAGACACATTACAGTTTTTTTCCAATTGCTAACACACAATTTTGCAAACTAGGCTGGTCAAAATACTTAACACAATTCACCAAACCACACACCCAAACTGCAAAATACCTCATATATCCGGCAAAATGAAGCACTGCAACCAAAACTACATCTAACATGATCAGAATCAAATGTTTGCAGGAAATGGCACACACTTCATTCTTATTAGCAGATGTTTGTCTAAGCAACTACACACTGTCGGGCATCATGAAAAGCATCTCATCTTTACTGTGCTTTGCCATAATACTACAATAGTTCAAATTGTAGGAAATTCTTCAGATTGTTCACATGCACAGACATACACACACACACACATGCTGTCAGTGCAACATATGCACAGCAGATATATTTACATTGGACAAAAATATGCTCAAAAAACAGTGAACAGACAAAGAAAACTGCAGAAAAAATATAGAGGGAAAAAAGAGGCAAGAAAAATACAGGCAGCATCTTGCCGCACAGCTGCATCTTCTTTAGCCATGAACTCCTCTACCAGCTCTACCCCTTCCTCTCACAATCACCCTCTTCCTCTCACCCTCGTCCTCTTCCTGTTCCTCTTCCTCTCACCCTCTTCCTCTCACTCTCACCCTCTTCCTGTTCCTCTTCCTCTCACCCTCTTCCTGTTCCTCTTCCTCTCACCCTCTTCCTGTTCCTCTTCCTCTCACACTCTTCCTGTTCCTCTTCCTCTCACACTCTTCCTCTTCCTCTTCCTCTCACACTCACCCTCTTCCTGTTCCTCTTCCTCTCACCCTCTTCCTGTTCCTCTTCCTCTCACCCTCTTCCTGTTCCTCTTCCTCTCACACTCTTCCTGTTCCTCTTCCTCTCACCCTCTTTCTGTTCCTGTTCCTCTCACTCTCACCCTCTTCCTGTTCCTCTTCCTCTCACCCTCTTCCTGTTCCTCTTCCTCTCACCCTCTTCCTCTTCCTGTTCCTCTTCCTCTCACCCTCTTCCTGTTCCTCTTCCTCTCACCCTCTTCCTGTTCCTCTTCCTCTCACCCTCTTCCTGTTCCTCTTCCTCTCACCCTCTTCCTCTTCCTGTTCCTCTTCCTCTCACCCTCTTCCTCTCACTCTTTCTCACCCTCTTCCTCTCTCTGCAACGTCTTCATTGTTGTTGTAAAACAGAAGGTGCTCACCTGTGCTCTTCATAGTGCTTACTTCGTGATTGAAGTGCTAACAATGTTTGCAGAATGTGTGTAAAGCAGAAAATGTGTTTAGACTTTGGAGACTTGAGAAGAGGTTTTGCTCTCTGTGTCATTTTAGTGTGATAGCAACTGGAAAAAACTGTAAAGAGTCACTGTGAGATGTCTGTGTGGAAATGACATAACTGTAAATCACAGTTCAGTGACATGAAACCCCGAACGTTTCCCTTATTGTACAGGAGCTGTGTTTAAACGCACACGCAACACACAACACACACACACACACACACACACACACACACTTCTCATCCAGGACCACCTGCTGTGCATTAAGCATATCTATCACACACACTATCTTTCTAATGCTGTGTTTGTATGTGTGTGTGTGTGTGTGTGTAAAGATGGTGATGTGTGTGTGTGTGACATTAATGACTAAGATTCCAGACAGATTATAAACCGTTTCTACAACGCCTAATGATAAGAAGAGTAACATTTTCACTCCACAAATGTCTTCCATCGTTGCCTTGTTTGACATTTCACTCTTGCATTCTTTTTCTCTATGTAATATTTACAATGGAAATGTAATCACATCATAATTTACTGTCAGATGATTCGCATTGTGTGTTTGCTGGTTATGATTATCGTTGACGTGTGATTGCGGTGTTGAGCTCACTGAAGCTGGATTCTGCTGGTTTCGTGTTTCTCTCGATTCTTCCATATGTTACCGTTAACGAGGATATTTGATGAATTTGTCTGACATACACAAGCACAGAAATGAAAGCAGTCTTATAGAGGTGATGGGAAAGAGATCACAGCATATCATGCAGCTTTCAGCAGTCTGGCCAGTGTATTAGAGGAAGTGAGGTCAGGATGAGATGTGCCACACCTTGAGAGATGCATTAATAATGAACAGCAAAGGATGGAGGGAATGAGCTAATTAACACGAACCCCCTCACCGCCCTTTAATCTCAAATCTATGCAACTATCACATTATAGTGAACCTCACCTCTACCCCTGAGGAATCAGTGTTTCCTGTCGGGACGGGTCATTTACAGTCCAGTACTCCATAACCCACAAAAAACACTATATAGAATATTTTGTTTTATTTACAAACATTATCAAGAATGGTTTTAATATAAGATAACTTTAGCAAACTCTGCTTTAATGTTGCGCACACACATAAGTACCGCTCGTCTCCGTGGTGATAGATTAGCGCCAAATAAATGTTCCCTTGATGTCCTGCTCCGATGCCAGCTGTACACGTCATATATGTGGAGTGAGTGTGAAACAAAAGAAGAAAGTTCACTGTATATTTGCAGCACATGAATATTTCAAACTAGATTCACTTTGTAATAATTACAATCAATATGCAGCATCACATGTGTAGCTAAAAGTAGAGCAGGACGTCCACATAAGTGATCAATTAAATGTTAAATGTAGGACTGAGTTAATAAAAATAAAATCAAAGTCGTGATATGTTGTGATTTATTAAACACCCCCCAAACGCTGTGGTTTCATGAGGCCCACTCAAACTCCATATGTTCATGTCACTGTTCTTTATTGTGAAGCGGCCTTGAGCTCTGGAAAGGTGCAATATCAGTTAAACCTATTATTATTATTATTATTATTATTATCCATCTGGAGATTTCGGAGTTAATTTTTGTGCAGTGGATTTTACTTAAAGCATGCATTCAGAATGCAGAGTGCTACAAAATCACTTTATTTTCACATAATTCAAAACATGTTTGTAATAACGGGACACTGGGGCACAGAAGAGGAGGACGTGGCATTCATCACACTGTACATGAGTATTTTAATTAATAATAATAATAATAATAATAATAATAAACTGTGCATGAAATACAAATGTCTTCTGTTTACCTTTAAAGAAAGGCCCGAGTGTTTAATAGGACGAGTGCTGCATGAGTGTGATGAAATATTACACTTCAGTAAAACATATTCAATAATAATCATGTTGCATTACAGTAATATAATGTTACAAATGCTTCTCAAATCTCTGAGAAGTTCTTGTTTATTCATCAGGTGTGAATTTATATTTAAATGTATCGAGTTTAATATGATTAAAACAAATGTATATTTGTGATCCCTGAACGAATGGTGACTTGATTATTTTACACGTGCAGAAACAGTTTTAAGGGCATGTTGAACGTGTACATTTAGCCCGTATATGTTTAAATGCCAGAATATTCCATAGAGTCTGTTAATGCAGTCGTGTGTTATACTGGTGTGGGGAACCGATCCACACACTGAATGTTGTGCTGCAGATCACACATGCATCTCATGTCTCGTCATTAAACAGTGTGTATTTTTCAAAGCAATGCTTTATTTTTTTCTCCTCTTTCTCCCCAATGTGGAACGCCCAAATCCCAAAGTCCTCGTGGTGGCGTAGTGACTCACCTCAATCCGGGTGGCGGAGGACGAATCTCAGTTGCCTCCGCGTCTGAGACCGTTAATCCGCGCATCTTATCACGTGACTTGTTGAGCACGTTACCACGGAGACGTAGCGCGTGTGGAGGCTTCACGCTATTCTCCGCGCCAGTGTATAGGATGTCTATGGGACCACAGTGTTGTGCAACTTTGTAGGCTGCGTTTGATAGAAGGTCTCTGCGTGAACTGCTTTGCGATAAAAAAAAAACAGCGTATCCACGTGTTTACCAAAAGCATCATAACGCCCGTCACTTGTATGTTCTCAGCTTCCCGATTGATCCCCTGCACCTGATGTCCCGTGCCCGCGTGCTGGTTGACCTCACTACAGACTATAAGAGTTTTTCTCTGATGATCAATAACAAACATCCTGTATCACCTGCAGTGCATCTGCTGTTATTGCACTATATGTGTAATGTGTTTGTACCTGTTGGTCATTTGTCCTGTCTGTGATTGTTGACCTGAGGAAGTCACTTGTCTTCTGTTGCTTTTGTAGAGAGTCTCTGCCTTTATTTCAGTAATGATGTCATAAAGATTTGTTCTGGGAACATTTTCTGAACCGCAGTACAGAGAGAAATGCAGTTTTGTCTGTGGTGTTCTAATGGCCATATTGACTCATTGTTAGGATTTCCGGAGCAACATAAATGGGAGCGTTAAAATTTGTAATTTATCAGCTATTAAAGCCAATTATATTCAACCATCCCTGAATTATTGATCCATTATTAATAATTGATGGTTTTCAGAAGTGAAGGAGTGTCATTAATGTTTGTTTAGGGTCAGAAACTCATTTGCATGTTCTGAACATACTGAGAGCCTGTTGGAGCGGTCATCCTCCTCTTGTGGAGGATGAAGAGGAGGAGGAGGATGAAGAGGATGAGGAGGAGGAGGAGGAGGATGAAGAGGAGGATGAAGAACAGAAAGAAGAGCAGAAAGAAGAGGAGGATGAAGAGGAGGATGAAGAACAGAAAGAAGAGGAGGATGAAGAACAGAAAGAAGAGGAGGATGAAGAGGAGGATGAAGAACAGAAAGAAGAGGAGGATGAAGAACAGAAAGAAGAGGAGGATGAAGAGGAGGATGAAGAACAGAAAGAAGAGGAGGATGAAGAGGAGGATGAAGAACAGAAAGAAGAGGAGGATGAAGAGCAGGATGAAGAGGAGATTTAAGAGGAGGATGAAGAGGAGAAAGTTGCCAGCGGTTTAGACATTAATGGCTGTGTGTTGAGTTATTTTGAGGGGACAGCACATGTACACTGTTATACAAGCTGTGCACTCACTACTTTACATTGTAGCAAAGTGTCATTTCTTCAGTGTTGTCACATGACAAGATATAATCAAATATTTACAAAAACGTGAGGGGTGTACTTACTTTTGTGAGATACTGTGTATATGTGCCTGTATATATGATATACTGTATGTTAACATTATTATTCCCCGTTCACCAGCGTTGTTCAGCTATCAGTAATAGCCCTATCATTGGTTTTCATTAAACATGTATGGATTTGATCAATTATTTACACCCTTATTAAAAGTGGTGAAGGGTTACAGGCAGAGCTGGAGATAGAACGAGACATTACCGGTGTAAAGTTCAGCACATCGCTGCTGCTGTGTTTCCACTCTTCTGAAATTACAGTATGGATTTAGCTAGATGATAGTCTTTAATTGAACTAATTAAGTTGATTCAGATCCATTTACACACACATGTCACTCATGCTTCTAAACTAGATTTTGTGAAAAAAGTTTTTATAAAGTTGATGTCGATACATCAAATGTCGCGAAAAATTGGTTTGGAAACTGGTTTTCGATAAAATTGGCATTAATGCAAAAATGTAGTGTCACATGACAGAGTTTGCCCCAATCGTTAGCCTGTGTTACCATGACGACAGTATTGAAAGCAGATTTATTGTGATTATGGATTGATCTTTTTGGCTTTTAGATCCGATCTGCAAACGGGACACTGCAGGAGTGCCAATTAACACTATAACCCTAACATAAGCCTACCTAACCTACCCCCAGAGGTGGGTAGTAACTCGTTACATTTACTTGAGTAACATTTGGGGGAAATGGACATTTTAGAGTAAGTTTAAAAGTGGGTACTTTTCAATTTCAAATAAATTTTTTTTAATGACATTTTTTACCTTTACTTCTTTACGTTGTGTGGCGTTACTGTCGTTACATTACTGTGTTTAATTTGAATGAATGTGTCATTTATTGAGGGATTATTGAACACGTTCACATCTGCGCTGGATGAGCCGCTGTCACAGACTGTCACTCAATCACTGCAGCAGCGTCAAACACTTTCTGCACCCCACACACTGAATGTTTTGTCTCTCTATATGTGATTATGTTATTTTAATCCTGTAATGATTTGTCAAAAGTAATTTACTACATTCAGAATAAAATAAAACTTTGCAGGAGTGCTTTGCAAAAGTAGGGAACGTGTGACACTACGTGTGTTCAGACACTCCTACAAAATAGTGAAAAGTGGAAATAGTGCACTACATAGTGTATAGGGGGCGGTTTCAGACACAGTCAGTGTTCTACGAGCAGGGTTGGTGCCCTACATAGGCTGCATGCTCTGCGTTTACAGAACTAATGATCTAAATACTTACGACACTGAAAAGGTCAATAGTGACTCCGGCAAACATTGTGTCTAACGTCTCCTTATTGTGTTGTATGGAAGAAAGAAAGTCAAACGGGTTTGGAACAACATGATGGTGAATGATGACAGAATTTCCATTAATAATAATAATTCTGTAATACATGTTCAATGTGTTTTATGTAATGGATATAGGGGGAGTAAACGTCTATTATGTCACTTGTGAAAGTAATGAGTTACTCACTACTTCAGTACTCTTAATTCATTTTCTTTTACTCAAGTAATTATTTATGTTAGTACTTTTACTACTTCTTGAGTATTTTATGAAGTAATTGTACTTTTACTTGAGTACAGTTTTCTGCTACTGTACCCACCTCTGCCAACCCTAAAACTCTAACGTGACACTTCCAGGAGTGCCAATCTGTCTCCTGTACACTGAACAAATGAACGGCCCCTGTTAGTGATTCATTTAATCGCTGTAATCATCCATTTATTTATTATAGTTTATTATATTTATTACACGTTCAAAATAACAGACAACAGTCACAGAATTATCCCACAAAACATAAAACATTTCTGTCCATAAAGATGTTTTAAATTAAGAATAAATCCACAATACTGGAGAAAAGCTTCTGTGTGCTTCTTTGGAACATATAATCCAGTTCTATTAAATATCGTTTAGATTACGTTTGAAAAAATGCCGGCAAAATCCCCTGTATTAAATTAAATCAATTACCAAATGAAAAAAGCACTAAATTTAAAAAACAATATTATCAAACGAAAAAAAAAAATATATATTGTTAGACGTATATATGCCTGTTCTTCACACACACTTAAATGAGCCGTACCCTGTTCTGTAGATGAATAAAGGCGCTGAATCTCAGAATGTTCTAGACTTTTCTCACGACTATAAACTATCAGAACTATTTGTCCAATGCTGAGGTCACTTTCAGAAAAACTGCTTTTGAACATCTTAAAACATTGAAATATTTCTGACCTTGGATCACATTTACTGCTTCTTCAGAAAATATAAATGTGCATTATGATGCTAAAATAAATTTGAGATGATGATCAAGTTCAGTTGGTGGTTAAAAGCTGCTGCAGAAATCTGCGGGACATGATGCAGATGTTTTAGATGATTGTTTAAAATATTGAATATGAGGAATGTATCATATATGTAACACTGATATTACACGCATCGATGTTTCTTTAATATCTGTCACACGTCATAAACACATCCATGATGATCCTGAGACTGACACTGGAAGATTCTGCACTATTGCTGCGGTTGCAGCTTGAACAGGGTCATGACGATCTGCTTTCGGGTCGTAACCGATGGCAACCTGTGATAGGTGCAACATCAGGACCGATATTACTGTCCCATCAGAAGTGCAACTGCTCCATATTGCAGTTCCTCCTCTTCTGATTACATTTATTTGTTCATTCAAATGACAGTAAACTGCTAATTTCAATGAATCGTCTCAATAATCTCCCCATTTTACCCAAACATCAGGGGAAATAAATATGAATTAGTGATAAACACATTTCTGAATGGAAACGGCTTCAGGGCAGATTTCTGTTGCCATAAACCAAAACTTACACGGCAAAATGTTTTTAGGCATGACGTCATCACACACATGAATTGTATCGATAAACGGTCATTTGAATGGAAACGGAAAGAAGGCGGCAAATGTTGCAATTTTATTTTTCGCATTTTCACTTTGTCGATCACAAAATGGCACGAAAGATGGATGAAAACTAGACTATAGATAAATTGCAGGAATACCAAGTTATTATATGATATCAGTTAAACTTTAAAACAACTTTTTAGTTAAACTTTAAGTTTTAAGCGTAGCTATTGGTTAGTGGCTTGATTTGAGCCCATTTTAGGATAAAGATTATGATTTGAATGATTATGAAAATCTCTGTAATTTCACTTGAATTCACAGCATAATGGAGGTGAGGGGCACAGCGGGACTTCTAATGATGTCATGATAAAGTGATTATAAATATGTGATTAATAACTGTAATGCACTCTGAAACACTTTAAAGCGGAAGAGATGGACGCGTATAGATTTAATGCCCTCTGTCTGATCACACCCCATTATCAATGATAATAAACATGATTGCACATTCAATAAGAGACACTAAAATAAGTTATTAAAATAATGCATTTCATTGAACTATAAAATAAATGAATATAAATAAATATCGATTCAACCCTAGATTGCACACGTGAGTCGCTCCTGCTATTCCTCCTCATGTGAACTTTATTACGCGTTTCAAATCTTGAGGAATATTTATTTCAGTTATAAGAGAGTTTCCATGACAACGCCTAGAATGCATATGTAACATCTTTGTTTCCTGTATGTCATGTGATTTCCTTGTTTGTCATGTGACCCTCATGTTCCATGTGAAATGTCTTTTAATTGATTCTTGTTTCATTGTCTTGTCGTCTCATTATCAGTTCGAGTTTGTCATTGAGTCTTTTTATAACTGTTGTTTTGATTATTTCAGCACTTGTCAATAAACTGCACTTGGGTTCTTAAAATCATCATCTCGTTCTGCAACGTTCCAGAAGTCACAAACCGAGCAACAGGAAGCAGTCGTCCTCATTCGTCTCCATCAGGGGAATCGTCCCGTACAGGATTATGTTGTGCAGTTTTGTGACTGTGTCACTTGGTGGTCTTTAATGACATTGCCCTCAAGGACCTTTTTTGTGCCAGTCTGCTCCAGGATGTCTGGACCTCTCAGCTTCCCGTAGCTCCGCCCTCTGTGTCCCCATTTTGCCTTGTCTGGTCTGCAATGGTCTCTCCAGCCACATTTAGCCCCTGTGGTCCTTTGGTGCCCCTGCCTCATGTCTCAAGGCTGAAGTGTGAAGAGTAACCGAATAGTGATTTTGGTGTTCAAATACAGACGTGATGAACCGCTAACCGAATAACAACTCTCTGCGCACATCCCTAATCTAGAGATAATTCTTTATGGATGAAATCGATAAACGAATACCCCTTCCCATCTAGAATTAGCCGGACCTGCAGGCCGAGGAAATCAATATATCACACAGTCACCTGTTCTCTGTTTCTAACGGTGTCTGCTGCCCGCTCCTCTCCCATCTCTCTCAGGTTGATATCTGATTACTCTGCTGGGCATACCGATGCATATCCTCTTCTTAAGTCATGTCATCTGTGTGTTCCCTGTTGTGTTCCGGTCGTGTGAATGCCCCTAAATCGTGAGACGTAAGCGCGGGCATACATGAACTGTTGCTCTCGTGAACACGCACAGCAACAGACGAGGTCAAGATTTTCTCTAAATAATAAATTAATTTTTGTTTTGTTTTCCACCAAACCCAAACTTACGCCTTCAGAACAAGGTACAAGTTGCATGGAATTATTTATTAGACTTTTAAATGGATCTTTTGAAACTTGGATAGATGGGCACTATCCACTGCTGTTGTGTAAACTGAAGCAAGCAGGGCATTTTGGGCAAACTATACCTTTAAATGTCAGAGTCTTTAGGGTTTGCTAGGACTTTATTTCTCTGTTCTGTGTATTTGTACACAATGGACTGATTCTTCACTGCTAGAGATGTTAAAGAACTATCCTGTGATAACTCCAATTATACATCATTTTTAACTCTGTAATATGGATTTGGCTTATTGAATATTGACTTCCCTCTCTCTCTCTCTCTGTGTGTGTGTGTGTGTGTGTGTGTAGGACCCCAGGAGCAAGCACAAATTTAAGATCCACACGTATGGCAGTCCCACATTTTGTGACCACTGTGGATCTCTTATATATGGACTCCTTCACCAAGGGATGAAATGTGACAGTACGTATAATACTAATAAGAGCATTTATTTTCCAATCAATCAGATTTGCAGGGTTGGTTGTTGTTGGCACCTGTGTGAAACTCTGTGTGCAGTCAGGTTTGTATTTCTGTGTGTTTTTCATGGTGAGACATGTGGGATGACCTACATGAGGTCCAGAGATCTGCCCTTTAATTTACCTGCACAGTGTCACTGTCACATATTTAGGAAATACGATTGCTTCTAAAAAGTATAAACCAGAGAAACATGACAAATGGGGAATATTTTGGGAGAAAAGAGACACAGCAATATATAAATGATCTCAAATCTTACGTGATTTCATTTATTCATGGCTACTCAATGTATGCTTATTTTAAAGGTTTAAGATGAATTAAGCCAATTAAGTATGTTAATTATAAGCTCATAAACTAAATAGTAAATACACTAACAACTATTTCAACTGTCACACGAGGATTCATCCCTTGGTAATGTGTGTTCACAGCCTGTGATATGAATGTCCATAAGCAGTGTGTAATGAATGTGCCGAGCCTCTGTGGGACAGACCACACTGAGAGACGAGGACGTCTTTACCTGAAGATCGAGGTGATCGGAGACAAAATGCATATCACAGGTGAGATCACATGGCCAATAATGCAAAACATTTCACAGCTGTTTATCCCTCTTATTCTACCCTTTAATCCTCTAACCCCCATGACCTTGCAGGATAGACATCCTTACAGAGAACATACATGAGCTCAGGGAGAGGTGGAGACAGGCTCTGTTTCAGAGAGAACTCTTTTGGATTTACACATGAAAAGTTTTACCAGGTTTAAATGGGGACTTTTATTTTGTTGTTGATGTGAGATTTGTTTTTAATTGGTTTGTAATACAATTGCAACACTCCTGTGAAAAACTCCCGTCTATAAAAATGTTGCTCATGCACTTCATGTATATATTCTGTATGTGTAGAGCACACATGGGCAGTTTACGGCCCTCCGAGTGGTTTAATCTGATTTGTGGCTCATTTATCCTAAAAGTGTTTTTTCATTGGATTTTTCTCTTGCTTTGAGACCTAACACACCTCCACATGCATTTAACATGCTCAGGATGCAAATCCCCCAATTACAGATTAATACTTGGGAAATCTGGAATATTCCGCCTAATATTACACTTATTTTGTGCAATCTGGAAACTATGCATGCCAGTACACTCTTTCGAGCTCTCGCTTGCCGCTTTGAACAAACTTAGTGACACTCCGTGTCCATTCTTGAGGCCGCTGGTCCAGTTTGGTGCTACTAAGATTGCATGTATTCCTTCTCAGAGATGAACTTTAATAAAATATAAACAAAGATCTCGGCATCATTCACTCGTGAGCTAAATCAAGCGATGGTTGTATTTTTTTATTTGTGTCATTTATAAAAGTCCCCTTGCACCTGTATGTTAATGTAACTCTTGCAGTATTCATTCATCATAGTCATGCAGCCGGTGTTATTCAGTTGTGTGCTGAAAGCCAAACCATTGACGAGACCCCCATCATGACCCTTTTAGTGTGTAAACGGGACCAAATCAATGCAGAACTTTCTATCTCAAAAGAAGCAGCTTTAATGTGGCCCCCTGTGTATTACTTCAAGACTATGTGGCCCCTGTACCCAAATAATTGCCCACCCCTGGTGTAGAGTCCTATTTTAAGAGCGCTGAGTTGGACTTGTACAGGCATGCGCCTCTTACGTGTTTCTAGAGCGGTTATTGAACCAAAGAACCCATTCGAAATTAAAGAATCAAACCTACAGGCTGAATCGAAAGTCAGCTCTTCTGTTTTGTCCGACTCAAAAAGGACCGAATGTGCCGGTCCCACGAACTGTCGAAGTTTGCCGAGGATTGAGGAAGGAGTCTGACGTGTGTGCTGCTGATATGATCATGCGTGAACCGAGGACATGAACGAGCCGTGTTTGTGCATCCCAACATGTCATCAGTATTAGTCGTATTCCACATGCAGGATCACAGAATGAAACGATGATGACAATAAACACCATTATTATTATAACTTATATTGATAATAATCCGCAGTATGTGTTCACATGTGGCTTTATTTAAATGTTTGAGCGTGAAATCCATGACAATGGGATGTTGTAATTAGTGATGTCATTATGTGAGGATGTAACAGAACCGCTGAACAGTTTTTAATCCGGTTCATGGAAACAAACGGTCTGAAAGAACCGGTTCACGGAAATGAATCAGACTTCCCATCATTAGTCACAATACAGGAAACACATAAATAATACTGTGTGTACAGTATGTTCATGTATGTCTTTCACTGATTAAAAAAGCCCCGTGCTGTACTCGCACATACTGCATATGCAGAAACACACACATTTATGTCCTCTGTACAAGACGACAGTATATTTTCTTTTGAGAACTTCTATATTTATTAAGGTTTATTGCATTTAAGCTATTTATTAATTCTTATTTGCTGTTAAGTTACTGCTCTTGAGTGCGGACCTGCATAGCAGACTTCACTGGAAATTTAAGATCATTTTATTCTAATGTGTTGCTGGTTGGGTTGGTTCAGGGGTTCTCGACGGGGGCGGTACCGCACCTCCGCTAATGCACCGGTATGGCTCTGTAGAAGTCTTCATGAACAGAGCAGCACGAGATGTTCCTCTATGAAAGCCCCTGGTCAGAACACTAGTTTAAAACCACATTGATTGACAAGATCAACTGGAGAAAACATGCACAAACTCTTTCACACATCACCACCCTTGAATTTACTATAGTAACACTAAATGTTGTGAACATCCATGCTTCTATGTGCTTACCATGGTCTTATTACCAATACCACTGTTAAAGCTATAAAAACTCAAATAAAATATATGTATAAACATACACTGGTGGCCAAAAGTTTGGAATAATGTACAGATTTTGCTGTTTCGGAAGGAAATTGGTACTTTAATTCACCAAAGTGGCGTTCAGCGGATCACATTGTATAATCAGGACATTACTGATGTATAAATCAGCATCACTATTTGAAAAAAATAATTTTTGATCAGATCTAAACAGCAGCATAACTCCAACACCATATCCTCGAGTAATTATGATAAATTGATCATTTGATACTAGAAAATCACTTGCTATTTTATCAAACACAGCTGAAAGATATTTGGTTCATTAAATGAAGCTGAACGTTGTCTTTGTGTTTGTTGTTGAGTTGCACATTATGCAATAGACTGGCATGTGTTAAGGGCAATATTGGATAAAAAATGTCAAATAGAAACCGCTTTCTCTAGAAACTCATCAGTCAATCATTTTTTTGAGGAATGAAGGCGACAATGCTTGAAATTGCCAAAAAACTGCAGATTTCATCCAAACGTGTAACGACAGTCTTCAAAGACAAAGCACAACTGTCTCTAACAAGGACAGAAAGAGATGTGGAAGATGTGCAACTAAACAAGAGGAGAAGTACATCAGAGTCTCTAGTTTGAGAAATAGACGCCTCACATGTCCTCCGCTGACAGCTTCATTGAATTCTACCCGCTCAACACCAGTTTCATGTACAACAGTAAAGAGAAGACTCAGGGGTGCAGGACTTATGGGAAGAACTGCAAAAGCCACTTTTGTTTTAATTACACTCAAATGTATTTGCTTATGGACTATACTACACATATCACAAAGAAAAAGCCACTTTTGAAACAGAAAAACAAAAGAAAAGGTTAGAGAGGGCAAAGAAACACAGACATTGGACAACAGATAATTGGAAAAGAGTGTTACGGATCTAAACCCCATTGAGCTTTTGTGGGATCAGTTAGACTGTAAAGTGTGTGTGTGTATTTGTGTGAGAAGTGCCCGACAAGACAGTCTCATCTATGGCAAGTGCTACAGGAAGTGTGGGGTGAAAGGTCAAGTGCTACAGGAAGTGTGGGCTGGAAGGTCAAGTGCTACAGGAAGTGTGAAGTGAAAGGTCAAGTGCTACAGGAAGTGTGGGGTGAAAGGTTAAGTGCTACAGGAAGTGTGGGGTGAAAGGTCAAGTGCTACAGGAAGTGTGAGGTGAAAGGTCAAGTGCTACAGGAAGTGTGGGGTGAAAGGTCAAGTGCTACAGGAAATGTGGGGTGAAAGGGCAAGTGCTACAGGAAGTGTGGGGTGAAAGGGCAAGTGCTACAGGAAGTGTGGGGTGAAAGGGCAAGTGCTACAGGAAGTGTGGGGTGAAAGGGCAAGTGCTACAGGAAGTGTGGGGTGAAAGGGCAAGTGCTACAGGAAATGTGGGGTGAAAGGGCAAGTGCTACAGGAAGTGTGGGGTGAAAGGTCAAGTGCTACAGGAAGTGTGGGGTGAAAGGTCAAGTGCTACAGGAAGTGTGGGGTGAAAGGGCAAGTGCTACAGGAAGTGTGGGGTGAAAGGTCAAGTGCTACAGGAAGTGTGGGGTTAAAGGTCACATGAGTATCTGGACAAACTGACCGCTAGAACGTTAAAGATCTGCAAAACTGTCATTGCTGCACTTGGAGGATTTTATGATGAAGTAGTTTGTAAGTAGTAGTAAGAAGTAGTAACTACTCTTTGAAGTAGTTTAAGAAGTTCTGAACATGTTTTTCAGATTGTAATAATAATTGATCACGTTATTAATGTCCTGACTATACATTGTGATCCGCTGAACGCCACTTTGGTGAATAAATATACCAGTTTCTTTCTATAAGTGCAAAATCTGAACATTAATCCAAACTTTTGGCCGCCAGTGTATATTTTATATATTTTCATAAGGGCAAAATGCTAAATTTTTTAAAGATGAAATAGAAACTCGTAAATCCTAAAAAATAGGCTAACATATTTTTTTAATGAAGATTTGGTTTATAATTATAACTAGAGATGAATT
>JAVLUX010000017.1:182500-232500 GCA_032164185.1 Moxostoma hubbsi | reverse complement strand
TAAACTGTTTTCAGATGTGTGAACATGATTGCACAAGGGTTTTCTAATCATCAATTAGCCTTCTGAGCCAATGAGCAAACACATTGTACCATTAGAACACTGGAGTGATAGTTGCTGGAAATGGGCCTCTATACACCTATGTACATATTGCACCAAAAACCAGACATTTGCAGCTAGAATAGTCATTTACCACATTAGCAATGTATAGAGTGTATTTCTTCAAAGTTAAGACTAGTTTAAAGTTGTCTTCAATGAAAAGTACAGTGCTTTTCCTTCAAAAATAAGGACATTTCAATGTGACCCCAAACTTTTGAACGGTAGTGTATGTGAAGCACACAATCACATTACATCAACTGAATTACTGAAAACTGAAGAAAGTCGGCACATTGTTGCGTCCCAATACTTATTATATTATCAGACATTGCAGATTTGAAGTTGGCGACAGTGTAAATATTCCAGACTAACACAAGCATTGAATGTGAAAGGTTCATAAATCTGTATTCAGCTGTAAAGAGGGTTATTAGAGATGGATCCACATGTTCACAAAGACCAGGTGTTTGTCAGGTGTGGAGTCCCGCCGGTCAAACTGGGCAGAGGCTCTGCCTCGATCGAATAGTCCAGACACGCTCATTTCGGTCAAAATACAGGATGTCCTTGCTAACACAAGAGCAAACCGTGTGTACTTCATGTCTTTCGTCACGCTCTGCAACCGTGTGCTAGTCATAATCCGCTCTGCATTGGAGTTCTGATCATGGATTATTATTAGGGCTGGGAAATTTAATGCATTAATTTCTGTGATTAATATTATTATGCGTTTAAAAACATGAATGCAGTTTCCTATTTTATTTTATTTTTACTTCCTGAAACTTCCTGTAATGGGAGAAAGGTGTCCTGAGTTGTTCCCGGCAGGGTAAGAAATAACATTATTGTGAGTTTATAGTATGAATCTGAGTTTGAAATGGATGAATATATATGTGGGGTTCTGCACATATAGACGAGATGGAGGGCTGATCTTAGAGCTCATGTCCGCTTCTGTGCTCGAGCCCCTCCGTTATGGGCAGCACACCAAACCTGTTTATGCTAATGTGCTCCAGGACTATGTGAACCAGTGAACTTGTGAATTAGTCATTATAAAGTGTACACATTTACACGCTAAATTAACAGCAGTGTTTTCCAGTCCCAGGTTAACACAACGTTTCTTATTTGGGCTTAAGCTCTGTTCTGACCTATAGATCTCAAAAGGGCCGTGACCCGGGCACTGATGTTGTTCACAGGTCACTTCCTGCCAACCTGTCAATAGCTTACATCACTGAAGTAATTCACAAAAGAGCCAAAAGAGAGTTATTTTGACATATTATAATGAAAATTAGAGTCAAATGAGCAATTATGAATGCAAAAGAACAACATCAAACAGTTCTGCTAATATTAGTTAACGAGCATACAGATGTGTCCTCTGAGGCATTGAGCGTTTCATTAGCACAAAGTAAATACTTTAGGGATAAATTCTAATGAATTAATTCATATTAATAATGAATACATTAATGGATGTCACCATTGGCTGTCTATGAGTTTGTCAGATGATGGCAGTCAGAAATGAGTGTGTGTGAACAATGTTGTAACCTGCTCGTGCAGTGGACCACCAACCCCAAAATATGATGACCCCCTTGCGCGGGACCCCTTCCTAATATATATATATATATATATATAGCAATATATCCTCATGTATAAAGTAATGAAATGATAGGTGTGATATTACACAGAAATCATAATTCATTACATTGTACTAAAGCCAAAAAAATGAATTTAAAAAAAGAATAAAAATGAAATATGTACAACATAAACCTGAAGAGAAGCAGTTTCAGTCCTGTGCAGATTTATCACAACTTTCACAATAAATATTATCATTGCAAGAGCAGATTACATAAAGATGACAAACCGATGAACAGTCGAAATAAAGGAGAAATGTGTTTTAGGGATGTGGATTTGACATTGTGATTCATTTTATTTACAAAATCACTATTACACAAATTAACGCAATTAATCATGTGCGCTGACGAGCGCATGACGACAGTAATTCACCGTTTGCAGATGAATCCGGAGAGCCGTAAAGTCATCCGTGACTTCATCCGTAAACTCCACGCTAATCTCGTTCCTACAGGAGTGTTCGGTGTCAGACGTGTCAATATGTTTTAAATGACTGCACTACCCATAATGCCGTAGGGAAAGATCCACCAATCAGAGAACTGCAGCGTGTAAATCCGCGCGCTCTGATGACACTGTGAATGATGTCACTGAGTCTCCGTACACGCATTTAAAACACTTATAGATTTTAATATCTATGAATAATGTGCAATTAATTTACAATATATCTTATAATCTTCAACTTTAATACATTTAATCTGATAAAGTCGATTGCAAAGCCTCATGAACACTTCTAGAACATTGTTATTTTTGATTTGTTTTTAATATATTTGATTCATTGTAGTTGTAATGTGAGGATTCACCTGGAGTCTTTATGAAACAAGTGTCTGGACGCGGTTGGGAAGCATCGTTATTATTTACTCACGGTCATGTCATTCTAAATCCATGTGCTGTTCATTTTACTATGCAGCACAAAACCACGTTTCAGAAGGTTTTTACAATCTTAATGCAGGTTTTGTCCATACAAGGACAATTGATTAAATATATGTGTTACCCTGAGCATGCTAACATACCTGTGGGATAAACAACATAACATGTCCCATCTGTTCATCTGTGACACAGGTATAAAATGTTAAATCAAGAAGAAGGGGAATACTACAATGTGCCCATTCCAGATAAAGATGACGGGGACACGGAGCTCCGACAGAAGTTTGAGGTGAATCTTTCATGACATCTCTGTATTTCAGAAGGGTTATCTCAAAATAACCTCAGTTTTATTGTTCAGTGATGAAGTTTATTCAGCGCACTGATTCATCTGCTCCATAAACATCCATTCAAAAAAACTCATTTACATTGAGCAGTTTACAGCGGATTACTGGCAGCACAGACGCCGTACATTACTGTAACAGAACACATTACACATTGTTTTATCAATATAATGACTGTTGTAAAATGACTGTATTTGACCTATTTTCCGAGTATTTTACATCAGGAAAGGGCGTTCCTCTGCCTGGAATGATGACTCAGCTGGACGGGGCACTGTTCCAAATGCAGAGATCTCAAAACATGTTTATGAACTTGACACTGTGTCTGACATGCTAACACACGTGTACACAGACACGTCCTTAAAAAAGCCCTTAAATCTGTCTCAGATAAATCGACTGTATGCCAATGATTGATTTATGATCAATAATATGCAAATACGCATTATATTGTCTTCTAAAGACACTTGTATTGTCTTATCAATGCTTTACTTATTTTATCTGAATTATTATATTGATAATACTACTGTATATATTATCCAAATACGCATGTGATAAATTCGATTTATTAATGATCATATAATGACTCTATTAAAGTGTTATGGAGTGCTGGTTTTATGTGGATTAAAAATGGAAATAAATCTCCTGATTTGCAGTTGTCTTTAGAAACTGATTTAAATATATGTTCTGTGCCCTCTGAGGCCCCGTGGGGGCCCACGACTGGTGAGCTTGTGCAGAAGTACAGTAAGTGTGGGATCTTGTGCTGAAATATGTTTGTTGTGTGGAACATATTGTGATCATACACATACTGTACATTCCTGATTGTGGTGAGGTTAGGGTTGGGTTACATTTCACCCATGATGTTTTAAAGCAATATATGAACTCCTCACTTTGGGTGATGATATAAATATTTGTCATAAATGTGTTTTGCTCGTATGTGAACAGTGTGTTTACCCCTGTACTGTTTCAGGATCAGACATTAGACGACCTTGAGCAGGTGCGCGTGAGCAGCGGTGTGTGTGTGTGTTCACTGGCTGGTTTTGAGTCTGGTTCATCTGCATCAGTGCTTTTTAAAAATATACATATTATATATTTTATTTTTTATAAAAATACAAAATATTTAATCAAAGTAACTTAAACAGTATTCCTGTTTCATCTTAAAGATCATGGGAGTGTAAAAACCTTCTGTGTGTGCGTGCATGCGCGTGCGTGTAGGTTAGTTTGTGTGCGTGCATGCGTGTTAATTTGTGTGCGTGCGTGTAGGTTAGTTTGTGTGCGTGCGCGTTAATTTGTGTGCGTGCGTGTAGGTTAGTTTGTGCGTGCGTGCGTGCGTGTTAGTTTGTGTGCGTGCGTGCGTGTTAGTTTGTGTGCGTGCGTGCGTGTTAGTTTGTGTGCGTGCGTGCGTGTTAGTTTGTGTGCGTGCGTGTTAATTTGTGTGCGTGTGTGTAGGTTAGTTTGTGTGAGTGTGTACGCGTGCGTTCGTGTGTGCGCGCGTGCATGTGAGTGTGTGCGCGTGCGTTCGTGTGTGTACGTGCGTGTGAGTGTGTGCGCGTGCGTGTGTGTGTGTGAGTGAGCGCGTGTGAGTGTGTGCGCGTGTGTGTGATATAGCAAAAATAAATATTGCAATATGTTTCAGCTTGTCGCATTATTTGATATATCTCTATATTTATTATTTGCTCTGAAATGGCTCAATACTGGCAAGACAAGGAGAGACCACAAAATGAGTGCAATTACACAGTCTTTAGGAAACCTGTTTTTATTATAATTGCTATGTTCATGTTGTTGCTTAATTAAATCATCACAAATGTATCTTTGGTATTCAGTATATTGGCCAGTCCTAGTGTGAATACCTGTATATAAGATATACTGGAATGAATATGAATGTTCTGCTGCTTTGGAGCACCTTGGCCTGCGTCTGACTCCTGCATGTCACGATGGAGAGAGATTTATCTGCCTAAGAAAGCAAACGCATTACAATTATTTACAAATCAGCAGGAAGATTCAGACTTGTGCTGTATGGATTGTTGTAGAACATTTGCAGGAGATGCAAATGATGCTTTATAGAGTTGATTATGATTAATACATTCTCATCATATACAGAAAGATACAGAGAACATCTTCCAGCTCTATCTCACTTGCACATGGCATCCCAAATGCATCATGTGGATTTCTCAAGCGTCTGAGTCTGTTTTGAGGTCTGGCTTGTTTTTATAGTTCTTGCTTGTTTATGTGCAGAAAGCCAAACTAGGCCCACCCAAAAAAGCCATTAACCCTTCGGACGACAGTGGGTCCAGTTTACCCACCAGCAGCGTGAACAGAGTCAAGCTCACAGACTTTAATTTCTTGGCAGTATTGGGAAAAGGCAGTTTTGGAAAGGTGAGTTTACTGTCACAATCTCATCCATTAAGACTATAGACTGCACCCACATGTGTAGACGCATGAAACATGACAAAACTGCACGTGAATATAACCTGTAATGAAATGTTTAACTTCACATTTGTGATGGCGTCAGCCTGGTCGTTTTTAGTAGTTGAATGTTTTATATAAAACCCCAGCTTACTCCAGCAATGCTATTCCTTAATGTTATACTATTAAGGCCCGTGTATACTTTGTTTTTCCACATTCCGGGTGGTTTTACACACGGTCAAACGCATTGGATGCATGTGTTCAATGACTGCGAGGACTGTCCGTGTGTCGAGAAAGTGTACAGACTGTGCTGATGAAGAAATGTGCGTTATGCATACTGTGCACATGCCATCAGCATCAGTAATGCGGACAACCGAAGTATACTTTGGCCTTAAGTATCCTATAAATGACTTCAAACTAAATATAAATATTTATTTTCTTGCTCAATGAAAATGAGAAAAGGGATGAAATGTATGACATGATCCTCAGTGCCGTTTCGTGCTTTTGCTATCCTCTTTCGCAGGTGATACTGGCTGAGATGAAGTCCTCGGATACACTGTACGCCATAAAGATCCTGAAGAAGGATGTGGTCATCCAGGATGATGATGTGGAATGCACAATGGTGGAGAAGCGAGTTCTGGCCCAGCAGGACAAACCTCCATTCCTTACGCAGCTCCACTCCTGCTTTCAGACTGTGGTGAGGAACTTGTTTCCTTGAATCACATATTCAAGACATTCTGCATCATGGTGGAGAGCTATAATATACTGTAACTGTACGGGCAAGGAGGAGGCGGGAACCAGCTGAACAGTAAATAAAGTTTAATGGTCAACTTAAAACCAACACAAACAAACATCTCTCTCGAACCGGCATCTCCGGCTGCCCCTTATCTCGCTGATCAGCTGATTCAGCGCCGGCCGTGCTCCATCACAGCCACGCCCCCCTCCTCGTCACACTCCTCCCCTGCCCGAATCAGTCCGGGGCACCACCGATCTGACTAACTCCCCCCTATCTCCAGGGGGGAGATGCTGCCCTTCCAGGCGTTCTGTCAGCCCGTGGCCCACCCTGCCTCCTGTGAACCTGGGGGTAGAGACGAGGGGAGAGAGAAGAACTTGCTTGCCCACTGTCGCCCGGTCCCAACTGCTCCTCCGCGCTCTTGTGGACGCAGCTCGCTCCTCCCCCTGTGAATGCCAGCGAGTCCTCTGGCCCCTGGCAGATGGAACCACTCCTCCCCTTCTTGGTGGACGGCAGCAGTTCCTCTGGCTCTTGGCAGTTGGCAATCTTTGGCTCTGACAGCGTACTGCCCAGTAACGGCTTTCCAGCCGGGCACCTTCCAGTGGCCCGAACAAGGCATTGAGTATTTGGGCATTTTATTCTCATCAAATTTGTCTAACTTAGTTAATTTAAGGTTTTCGAGTGATGTGGGCAGGTGGGCTTCATTACATTTATCAATGATTGGGAAGGTTAATATTATTAAAATGAATTGTATTCCAAAATTCTTCTACCTGCTACAGTCTCTCCCTGTAGATGTCCCGCTCTCTTATGTCAAGCAGTTTGATATCATATTGAAGTCCTTCATTTGGAATGGGAAACGTCCCAGATTACATTTCAGTAAGTTGCATAGGCCGATTGATACAGGTGGGCTAACCCTACCCAAGATTTTGTTTTATTATTAAGCATTTGGTACCAGATATTTGGTTCATTGGTCACTTCCCCCTGAGAGAGCCCCTCCCTGATTTTGTATAGAACAGGAAGTTCATGCCTCTTATTTCACCATTGCAAAGCCTTTCTATCAAACTAACCGGAGAAGTTCAGTTACACCCCGTCATCTCACATTTACACTCGATATGGACAAAAGTGTCCAAAGTGTTTAATTCAGACATTTATTTAAATGTTGCCTCGAGCATATGAACCCAAAATGATGTATGAATAATTCCCCTTTCTGCTGGTCAGAGTGGATGGTGAGGGGGGTCACTACACTCGGTGTCCTGTATGAGTGTTGAGATCCTTTGAGAATTTGGTTCAACATTTTGGGATTCCCAGATCTCAGTTCTTTAGGTATCTACAGCTGCGCCACCTGCTCTGTACTGTTTTTGGGGAGTAGCATACACCCCCCCCCTAAAGCAGCAGATAATCTGGGAGAGGTGATTACTGCTTTTGGACAAGGTCATGAGGCATCAGTGTGTTACTCCTGATAATTCAGAGTCTGGGGGGCGGAGCTTTAACTTCTATCAAGAGATTATGGGAGAAGATTTAAACTTGGTATTGGAGGAGGGGGTGTGGGATAGGATCCTAAAAAACATCAAGTCTGCATTTGGAGATGGAAGGGTGCGTCTTATACAATTCAAGATTTTACACAGATTCTATCGGACCCCCTCTAGATTGTATAGGCTTGGTCTTAAAGACACACCCACCTGCTGGCGATGCCAATCAGAAGATGGAGACACGACTCTTGTTTTTTGGGGGTGTGTTACGATCCAGAAAATTTGAGTTTTATGTGTGATGTTTTGGGCACTCAGGTTTCGTTTTGCCCCAGTCTGTGTTTTAGGCGATGGGGCAGATATCGATGTTTGGAATAGACTCATTGAGAGTTGGGTTCTGACCTGTGTGCTGATGCCAGGCAGATTATTTTAAGGGGTTGCAGGTCAGCTGGTGTACTCATTTTGGGAGTGGTGCAAGGAGATGGGGAGAGTGTCGGCTTTTGAAGAGGTGTCATTGGGAAGACGGGGTAACTTAGATTTCTTTGTCGGGAAATGGGGCAATTATTTAGAGTTTTTGGAGGGCTGTCTGGGTGGGGCTTGGAGAGATTCGTGTAGTTTTGGTTGAGTATGTTTATTTTATATATATTTTTATGTTTGTGTGTTTGTTTATATGATAATTAACAAAACAGATCATTCAAGAGGAGACAAATGAGTCGGATGTGAAAAATCATTTGGATTCAGTACACACAGAAAACCCAGACCTGCACATGCTCTCTCTCTCACTCTCTCTCTCTCTCTCTCTCTCTCACACACACACTCTCTCTCTCACACACACACTCTCACTCTCTCTCTCACACACACACTCTCACTCTCTCTCTCACACACACACTCTCTCAGATGTCAGTGTTGTTTGGATCATTGTGTTTCTGATTGGATAATTTTCTGAGTTGTTTTCTTAATGTTTTACAGTCTGTGTCAAACCACTTTTCCGTTTTGGTGGGTTTTTCAGGATGTTTTTTGCCTTTCTTTTTCAACTCAGCTTTACTGGCTGCTTTTTTAAATATATAATTGATTTCATCAGTAGCCGAATTTACACCATCCTTGTTCATTCCGAATTGTTTGTGTATAAATTTAGTGATCATGTTTTTCAGTTCTTGAGAGTTGAGGGCTTGGGTATATTTGTCGGAGCTGTCTGGAGTCCATCTGTATCTCTGCTGCACTGGATACATGTGACAGTTCTCCATTGCTCTGTGTTTTTCTGTGTGGTGTTGTTTAATATATATATTAGTCTGGTTATGGTCTGAGAGCGGAGTTTGCTGTCTGACAGTGAATGCACTGAAGGAGGAAGGGTCCATGTCAGTGATGGCATAGTCAACTACACTAGCTCCAAGACCTGAATAACACGTGAACCTCCCTAATGAGTCCCCTCTGATCCTGCCGTTGAGTATGTACAGGCCTGAGGCTTGGCAGAGGTGCACTAATTCTGTACCAGTTTTATTTACTGTATGGTCGAGATTGTTCCGTGCTGGGAGGTTTTTGGTGAGGCTCACGGGGCTCTGGCCAAACCCATGTTTATTGCCCTTTGGGTCAATATTATCCGGTTCAGTTCCGGTTCGTGCATTAAAGTCTCCACACAGCAGCACGTTTCCCTGGGCCTGGAAGCGGCTGATCTCTGTGTGGATGTTGTGCAGGTATTCCTCATCATGGTACGGGGAATCCACTGGAGGATTGTAGATGGCACAGAGATATGTGTCTGTGGTGCTAATGCCAATTTCCTTCTTTAATTTAATCCAACAGTGGAATTTTCCCAGTATGATGGTTGAGATGTGTTTGGCCAGATCCTCCCTGTACCACACCAGAATCCCTCCCGAGTCTCGACCGCGGTGGACTGTATTTAATTTCACTGAGGGCACGATGATTTCGTAGTAGCCTGAGGGACAGTGGGTGATCACGTCCTGTCGATACCAGGTTTCCGTGAGAACCATAATGTCCACATCTTTTATACATTTTAAGAATTCAGGGTCTGTACTTTTGAATCCAAATGTGGATGAATGAAGACCCTGAATATTCCAACAACTTATTAAAAATGAACACATTGATATTAAGACAAAACCTATATAGTAAGACAGAGAGAAAACATGCATGCAAACAATTTACATCAATTAATTATTGTTATTATTATTTTGGTTTTGTTATTATTATTATTATTATTATATATATATATATTTTTTTTTTTTTTAAATTATTATTATTTCATTTTGCTGTTTGTGGGTTTAAGAGTGTGTGTGTGTGTGTGTGTGTGCGCATGTGAGTGTAAATGTGTTTGAGTGAGTGTGTGTGTGTCTATGTACATAACTGTGTATGTGAATGTGTGTGTGTCCGTGCGTGAGTATGTGTCTGCGTGAGAGTGAGTGTGTGTCCATGTGTGCGTGAGAGTGAGTGTGTGTGTGTGTGTGTCCATGTGTGCGTGAGTGTGTGTGTGTGTCTGTGTGAGATTGTATGTGTCTGTGCTTGAGTGTGTGTCAGTGAGAGTGAATGTGTGTGTGTGTGTGTGTGTGTGAATGTGTGTGTTTGAGTTGTGTTCTTATCTCTGTGAGAGTGAATGTGTGTCTGTAGGTGTGTGTTTGAATAGTGTTCTTATATCTGTAGTAGCTGGTTGCACAGTGTTTGTAGCAACTCTTTAATGAGTCCCAGCTCATTGGTTGTCGTGAGTGTGGGTGTGGCAGGGGGCCAGGCCACAGCTTCAGCATAGCTCTGTGCTCTCTGCTGTGGTGGTCTCTCCTGGTTTGGGGCAGTTTTTTGTTTCCTCTTCCTGGTGGGGTGTTGATGGCCAGTAGGTGGATGTGGGGCAGGTATGTGTGGGTTTACGGGTGTGAACACTCTCTCTCTCACACACACTCTCTCTCTCTCTCTCTCTCTCTCTCTCTCTCTCTCTCTCTCTCACACACACACACACACTCTCTCTCTCTCTCTCTCTCTCTTACACACACACACACTCTCTCTCTCTCTCTCACTCTCTCTCTCTCACACACACACACACTCTCTCTCTCTCTCTCTCTCTCTCTCACACACACACTCTCTCTCTCTCTCTCTCTCACACACACTCTCTCTCTCTCTCTCTCACACACACACACACACACACACTCTCTCTCTCTCTCTCTCTCTCTCTCTCTCACACACACACACACACACTCTCTCTCTCTCTCTCTCTCTCTCACACACACTCTCTCTCTCACTCTCTCTCACACACACTCTCTCTCAATTCAATTTCAATTTAACGAGCTTTATTGGCATGACAAAGACATTTTGTATTGCCAAAGCAATTACAAAAAACAAAACAGGAACTAAACTAAGACATGACAACAATAATAATAAATATAAATAAATAGCATTAATGCAACATATGGGGTCAGTAACGGGGTTAGGGGATTGGGGTCAGGGGTCATCGATACATCATGTGTTGTTATTGGTTGAGTTCTGGTTGTCCCGCAGGTTTCTACAGGATAGTACAAATCTTGCAGCTATATTTGCACATTCCTCTTTTTCCCCCAGAATAAAACACATTTTTTGTGTCGGGGTACAGTCATTGAAATCTGGGCATATGTTGTTAATTTTGGGGTAATATTTGTTTCTAATTGGTTGGTATTTTGGGCATTCTGTGAGGAAGTGCAGTTCTGTCTCAATCACTCCCAGGATGCATTGGGAGCACAGTCTGTCCTCGCGGGGCAGCCATGTCTGTCTGCGGCGGCCCGTCTCTACGGCCAGACTGTGCTCGCTGAGTCTGTACATCGTCAGTGCTTTTCTTAACTTTCTGTCAGTCACTGTGGTCAGATAGTTTGCCACCGTGTACTCTCGATTTAGTGCCGAATAACATTCCAGTTTGTGTTGAGTTTTAATGGTGTTTGTCCAATGCGTGAGGTATTTCTCCTTTTCTTTGTGTATAATTTGGTTCGGCCGAATGTTTGTGAGTGTGCCGTTATCCTGAGACTGGCCGATCTCCTCAGGTGTGACTTCAGTATAGGGGACTCTTCACCCCGCTCAGCTCTTGGTGTTTTAGGGCTTTATAATGGGATGTGTTGGGGTCACTTGTCTTTAGATGCTTCCAGAATTTGATGGCTCTTTTCTGAATGTTCAAAAGGAGAGGGTATTGGCCTAATTCTGCCCTGCATCCATTATTTGGGGCTTTTCTTTGGACATAAATTATTCTTTTACAGAATTCCAGATGCAGAGTTTCAATGGGATGTTTTTCCCAATTGAAATAGTCAAATTTTACAGGTGGACCCCACACTTCACTGCCATATAATGCGATTGGTTCGATGACTGATTTGAATATTTTGAGCCAGATCCTGATCGGAATATCAATTTTAATGGATTTTTTAATGGCATAAAACGCCCTTTGTGCTTTCTCTTTGTGTTCATTCACAGCCAAAGCAAAATTACCTGTAGAACTGATTTTTAGGCCGAGGTAATTGTATGTCTTTGTGATTTCAATGCTTCTGTTTGATAATGTAAACATGTTTGTTAGTCCCTGAGATCTGGATCGCTTTTGGAAGATCATGACTTTGGTTTTTTGGTGGTTGACTGTCAGGGCCCAGGTCTGACAGTAACTCTCCAGTAATGCCAGGCTCTGCTGTAGCCCCTCTTTAGTGGGCGACAGGAGCACCAGGTCATCTGCGTAGAGGAGACACTTTATTTCTGTGTCATGTAAAGTGAGACCTCGAACGGGAGATTGTTCAATAGTTTGTGCCAACTGATTGATATACATGTTGAAGAGGGTGGGGCTTAAACTGCAGCCCTGTCTCACTCCTCGCCGTTGAAGGAAAAATTTGGTTCTTTTGTTGCCAATTTTAACAGCACATTGACTGGCTGTGTACATTGATTTGATCACATCATATGATTTTCCCCCTACACCGCTGTCAATAAGTTTAAAGTATAATCCTTCATGCCAGATTGAATCAAACGCTTTCTTAAAATCTACAAAACAGGCAAAAATTTGGCTTTTATTTTGATGTACATATTTATCAATGAGTGTCTGTAGGGTGAAAATGTGGTCAGATGTGCGACATTTTGGCATGAATCCAATTTGACATTTACTCAAGGCATTGTGCTTCATAAGGAAGTCTAAAAGTTTGCTGTTTAAAATACTGCAGAAGACCTTCCCCAGATTACTGTTCACACAGATGCCTCGGTAGTTATTAGGGTCTAATTTATCCCCACTCTTATAGATGGGGCTGATGAGTCCCTGATTCCAGATCTCAGGGAAATAACCCAAACACAGAACATCATCTCTCTCTCTCTCTCTCTCTCTCTCACACACACACACTCTCTCTTTTTCTCTCTCTCTCACACACGCACACACACACACACACACTCTCTCTCACTCTCTCACACACACACTCTCTCTCTCTCTCTCTCTCTCACACACACACACACACACACACTCAATTCAATTCAATTCAAAGGGGCTTTATTGGCATGAATGTAAACAATACAATATTGCCAAAGCAGAGGCTGTGTAAAAACAGAACTACACCTTAATCTATAATTAATAAATTTAACAAATATAAAAATAAATAATAGAAATAAATATAAAAACAGCTTCAGAACTGCTGAAGACCACAGTGTTTAAATCATTGAACTGACACATACTGACACATAAATGAATACACACACACATATGAGGGTCACTGTGGTGAACATTGGGGTGGCACACGGGGGTAAAACACATGACACAGGTTCACCCGCTGTCCCTCAGACTGTGACACGTCAACACGTATCTCGCCGCCAGTGCTGCTGTGTGTCCCTCTCCAAGTATTATATTCATTTGTTCTTGTTCTGTCCTGATTTTAAATTTGTTAATGATGTTTGCTAATTTATTCATATAAATGTCTCTGGTCTCTTTGAATTTTGGGCAGTGGAGTAGAAAGTGCACCTCTGTCTCGACCTCACCTGTCGTACAGTGAGCACACACCCTTTCTTCTCTGGGTAGCCATGTGTTCCTGTGTCTGCCTCTCTCGATGGCGAGACTGTGCTCACTGAGCCTGTACTTGCTCAGGATCTGTCTCTCTCTCTCTCACTGTCTGTCTCTCTCGATGGCGAGACTGCGCTCACTGAGCCTGTACTTGCTCAGGATCTGTCTCTCTCTCTCTCACTGTCTGTCTCTCTCGATGGCGAGACTGTGCTCACTGAGCCTGTACTTGCTCAGAATCTGTCTCTCTCTCTCACTGTCTGTCTCTCTCGATGGCGAGACTGTGCTCACTGAGCCTGTACTTGCTCAGGATCTGTCTCTCTCTCTCTCACTGTCTGTCTCTCTCGATGGTGAGACTGCGCTCACTGAGCCTGTACTTGCTCAGGATCTGTCTCTCTCTCTCTCACTGTCTGTCTCTCTCGATGGCGAGACTGTGCTCACTGAGCCTGTACTTGCTCAGGATCTGTCTCTCTCTCTCTCACTGTCTGTCTCTCTCGATGGCGAGACTGCGCTCACTGAGCCTGTACTTGCTCAGGATCTGTCTCTCTCTCTCTCACTGTCTGTCTCTCTCGATGGTGAGACTGTGCTCACTGAGCCTGTACTTGCTCAGGATCTGTCTCTCTCTCTCTCACTGTCTGTCTCTCTCGATGGTGAGACTGTGCTCACTGAGCCTGTACTTGCTCAGGATCTGTCTCTCTCTCTCTCACTGTCTGTCTCTCTCGATGGTGAGACTGTGCTCACTGAGCCTGTACTTGCTCAGGATCTGTCTCTCTCTCTCTCACTGTCTGTCTCTCTCGATGGTGAGACTGTGCTCACTGAGCCTGTACTTGCTCAGGATCTGTCTCTGCTTTGGATCTCTGACAGTCACGAGATATTCTTCCAATTCATACTTTGATTTTAGAGTCCGATAGAATTGTAATTTGCTTTGTGTTTTAGTTTCTTGGTCCCAATGTTGCAGATAGTTGATGTGAGATTGTTTGTTGATCTGATTGATTCTGATGTTTGTTTGTAAAGCAGTGCTGGTCTGAGGCTGGTTACTGTTAGTACTGTTAACCAGGTTAGTGAGTCTCAGGACCAGCTGACTGACGGGACTGTTATCAGGGTTCAGTTCTTGGGTTTGTAGCGCTTTATAATGAAGCGACTCTGTGGGACTTGATTTTAAATGCATCCAAAACTTTAGAGATCTTTTTTGTACATTAATGATCAATGGGAATCGTCCTAATTCTGCCCTGCATGCATTATTGGGTGTTTTTCTTTGTAATTTGAGAATTAATTTGCAGAATTCAGTGTGTAGGGCTTCTGTTGGATGCTTGTCCCATCTAGTGTAGTTCTGATCACTGAGTGGACCCCAGACCTCACTTCCATACAGCGCTATGGGCTGTACCACACTATCAAAGATCTTACACCAGATTGGAATTGGTAGTTCAGTATTATAGAACTTCTTCTTAATAGCGTATAGCGCTCGTCGAGCTTTTGCTTTAAGTGCATTCACTGCCACACTGAAACTCCCTGATGCAGTGATCATCAGCCCAAGGTAAGTGTACTGCATAGTGTGCACTAGTGCTGTGCTGCCTAGAGAGAACTGGTGTCTGTGTTCCTGACATCTGGGCTTCTTCTGAAAGACCATAATATTGGTCTTCTTCAGGTTGATTGCCAGGGCCCAGTTCTGGCAGTAGTTCTCCAGCAGGTCCAGATGTTGCTGTAGTCCCTGTGCAGTGGGTGACAGCAGCACCAGGTCGTCTGCATAGAGCAAACACTTGATGTGTTTGTCCTGTAGAGTGAGTCCAGGGGCTGTGGACTGTTCCAACTGCACCGCTAGTTCATTAATGTAGATGTTGAACAGTGTTGGACTCAGACTACAGCCCTGCCACACTCCTCTCTTCTGACTGAAGAACACTGTTTGTTTGGTGCCAATTCTTATTGCACATTTGTTGTCCGAATACATCGATTTAATGATGTCATAAGCTTTACCCCCTACACCACTTTGTAGTAATTTGTAATAAAGTCCGTTGTGCCAAATAGAATCAAATGCTTTTTTGAAATCAACAAAGCATGCAAATATTTTCCCGTGTTTGGTGTGGGTCACGTGTTTATTGATTAGGGCGTGTAGGGTGTAAATGTGGTCTGTAGTTCTATAATTTGGAAGGAATCCGATCTGACTCTTGTTCAGGACATTGTGTTCGTTAAGGAAGTTTACAATTCTATTGTTTAAAATACTGCTAAATAACTTCCCCAGATTACTGCTCACACAAATGCCTCTGAAATTATTCGGGTCCAGTTTGTCCCCACTCTTGTGAATTGGGGTAATAAGTCCTTGGCTCCAGATGTCAGGGCAACATCCGGAACTCAGTACGAGGTTGAATAATTTGAGCACGGCCGTCTGCAGGTCAGGTGTGCTGTGTTTCAGCATCTCTCCTAAGATGTTGTCTGCACCACAAGATTTTTTGCATTTTTGGTGTTTCAGTTTTTGGATTAATTCTTCATGTGTGATTGTGAAGTCCAGAGGATTCTGGTTATTTTTAATTGTGTTTTCATATATTTGTAGTTTGTGTTTGATCTGATTATAATTGTCATTTAGTTGTTTTGGTGGGATTTCTTTATACAAGTTTTGAAAGTGATTTTTCCAGATTTCTCCATTCCACACTCTCTCTCACTCTCTCACACACTCTCTCTCTCTCTCACTCTCTCTCACACACACTCTCTCTCTATCTCTCTTGCTTTCTTTCCTATTGACTTCTAGCACTTTTGTGTGTGTGTGTGTGTGTGTGTGTGTGTGTGTGTGTGTGTGTGTGTGTGTGTGTTTTTGCAGCTGAAAGACAGATGTACACTTTCACATTGTGCCCTTCAATTTCAGAAGTGCTATTTGGCTTATGTGTCTTCTCATTTTCCTCTCATTGTTTTATTTGATATGTTCTTGTCATAGGATCGTCTGTATTTTGTGATGGAGTATGTTAATGGTGGTGATCTTATGTACCACATTCAACAAGTGGGCAGATTTAAGGAACCACAGGCAGTGTAAGCCATTCTCTCATTTTGTGTATATATGTGTTTATATACTATAAAATTAACACTGGCGGCCAAAAGTTTGGAATAATGTACAGATTTTGTCTTATGGAAAGAAATTGGTACTTTTATTCACCAAAGTGGCATTCAGCTGATCACAATGTATAGTCAGGACATTACTAACATGATAAATTACTATTAGTATTGGAAAAAATAAACTTAAACACCTTCAAAAGTTAAAAAATTCTCCACATGCAGCAATGACAGCTTTGCAGATCCTTGTTATTCTAGCGGTCAGTTTGTCCAGATACTCAGGTGACCTTTCACCCCACACTTCCTGTAGCACTTGACCTTTCACCCCACACTTCCTGTAGCACTTGACCTTTCAACCCACACTTCCTGTAGCACTTGACCTTTCACCCCACACTTCCTGTAGCACTTGACCTTTCACCTCACACTTCCTGTAGCACTTGACCTTTCACCCCACACTTCCTGTAGCACTTGACCTTTCACCCCACACTTCCTGTAGCACTTGACCTTTCACCCCACACTTCCTGTAGCACTTGACCTTTCACCCCACACTTCCTGTAGCACTTGCCATAGATGTGACTGTCTTGTCGGGCACTTCTCACACACTTTACAGTCTAACTGATCCCACAAAAGCTCAATGGGGTTTAGATCCGTAACACTCTTTTCCAATTATCTGTTGTCCAATGTCTGTGTCTCTTTGCCCACTTGAACCTTTTCTTTTGTTTTTCTGTTTCAAAAGTGGCTTTTGCAGTTCTTCCCATAAGTCCTGCACCCCTGAGTCTTCTCTTTACTGTTGTACATGAAACTGGTGTTGAGCGGGTAGAATTCAATGAAGCTGACAGCGGAGGACATGTGAGGCGTCTATTTCTCAAACTAGAGACTCTGATGTACTTCTCCTCTTGTTTAGTTGCACATCTTCCACATCTCTTTCTGTCCTTGTTAGAGACAGTTGTGCTTTGTCTTTGAAGACTGTCGTGTACACGTTTGGATGAAATCTGCAGTTTTTTGGCAATTTCAAGCATTATGTCGCCTTCATTCCTCAAAAAAATGATTGACTGATGAGTTTCTAGAGAAAGCGGTTTCTATTTGGCCATTTTTTATCTAATATTGAGCTTAACACATGCCAGTCTATTGCATAATGTGCAACTCAAACACAGACACAAACACAACGTTCAGCTTCATTTAATGAACCAAATATCTTTCAGCTGTGTTTGATATAATAGCAAGTGATTTTCTAGTATCAAATGATCAATTTTGCATGATTACTCGAGGATATGGTGTTGGAGTTATGCTGCTGTTTAGATTTGATCAATAATGACTTTTTTCAAATATTCATGATGCTGTTTTATACATCAGTAATGTCCTGATTATACATTGTGATCCGCTGAATGCCACTTTGGTGAATTGAAGTACCAATTTCCTTCCGAAACAGCAAAATCTGTACATTATTCCAAACTTTTGGCCGCCAATGTATGTGTCTTTGTGTTTTTATTCCTTAGTTTAAGCTTTTATGCATACATCTATGTATGTGTGTTTGTAATCTCAGGTAATGTGTGAATCTATGTGACATGATCTGCTTGCGGTTGCAGGTTTTATTCTGCAGAGATTGCTGTTGGACTTTTCTTCCTGCACAAAAAAGGAGTGATATACAGGTGAATGCACATATAACACGCACATGCAGATCCATATTATCTGTGTGTTCTGCTGTTTTAGGAGCTAAACCTTGTGATTTGTCTTGTTTCTTTGAGCGACTAAATTGGCCCAGTAGAGTAATCGTATGAACTGACGTCAGCAAACAAGGGAGAGACAGACAGACAGTTTAATCCATGTTTCAGAAAATAAGATTTCATCTGTGTACATCTACGTTTGTTTTTACACACTTCATTTGTAGATGTTCTTGTTTGTAAAAGAGAGTAAATTAGTTTTATGTTTGATTTTTTTTCATATTGATTTTGTTTAAGCATTATTTAACTGTAAGTATTGTAATAACATACTGCAGTGTTGTTTTTGTCTCTTTAGGGATCTGAAATTAGATAATGTCATGCTGGATGCAGAGGGTCACATAAAAATTGCAGACTTTGGCATGTGTAAGGAAAACATTGTAGAAGGCGTGACGACCCGTACATTCTGTGGAACGCCAGACTACATTGCTCCAGAGGTGCGTGTCTAGTTGACAGCTACTGCTCAATAAATATAAATGTGATTAGCAACCGTGTTTAGAGGACTTGAGCCACGACTGTTTAACACCTGTTTGTGATCTTCTAGACATTTTCAAGTTATCTTCAAATTAATTATAGGAAAAGTCATAACCACTTAATTAAATTTTTAATTTCTGAACCTGAATGTCCTTATAATGTTTTTCTTGGCCTATTTATTTTCTCCCTGCAATGAAAACAGATTCAGTATGAAGAGCCGCTCTCCTCGTCAAACATATTTCATTAATTCATTCTTTATTCAAATACCACGTATTACAATAACACTTGCAGTCAGTAACTGCACATTATCACATGAACATGTTATCAGTAACTGCACATTATCACATGAACATGTTATCAGTAACTGCACATTGTCACTTGAACATGCCGTCAATAACTGCACATTGTCACGTGAACATGCCGTCAATAACTGCACATTGTCATATGAACATGTTATCAGTAACTGCACATTGTCACGTGAACATGCCGTCAATAACTGCACATTGTCACGTGAACATGCCGTCAGTAACTGCACATTGTCATTGAACATGTTATCAGTAACTGCACATTGTCACGTGAACATGTTGTCAGTAACTGGACATTGTCACGTGAACATGCAGACAGTAACTGCACATTGTCATGTGAACATGTTATCAGTAACTGCACATGTTCATGTGAACATGTTGTCAGTAACTGCACATTGTCACGTGAACACGTTATCAGTAACTGCACATTGTCACGTGAACACGTTATCAGTAACTGCACATTGTCACGTGAACACGTTATCAGTAACTGCACATTGTCACGTGAACATGCCGTCAATAACTGCACATTGTCATATGAACATGTTATCAGTAACTGCACATTGTCACGTGAACATGCCGTCAATAACTGCACATTGTCACGTGAACATGCCGTCAGTAACTGCACATTGTCACGTGAACATGCCGTCAATAACTGCACATTGTCACGTGAACATGCCGTCAATAACTGCACATTGTCACGTGAACATGCCGTCAGTAACTGCACATTGTCACGTGAACATGTTATCAGTAACTGCACATTGTCACGTGAACATGTTATCAGTAACTGCACATTGTCATGTGAACATGCCGTCAGTAACTGCACATTGTCACGTGAACACGTTATCAGTAACTGCACATTGTCACGTGAACACGTTATCAGTAACTGCACATTGTCACGTGAACACGTTATCAGTAACTGCACATTCTCACGTGAACATGCCGTCAGTAACTGCACATTGTCACGTGAACATATCAGTAACTGCACATTGTCACGTGAACACGTTATCAGTAACTGCACATTGTCACGTGAACACGTTATCAGTAACTGCACATTGTCACGTGAACACGTTATCAGTAACTGCACATTGTCACGTGAACACGTTATCAGTAACTGCACATTGTCACGTGAACACGTTATCAGTAACTGCACATTGTCACGTGAACATGCCGTCAGTAACTGCACATTGTCACGTGAACATGTTATCAGTAACTGCACATTGTCACGTGAACATGTTATCAGTAACTGCACATTGTCACGTGAACATGTTATCAGTAACTGCACATTGTCACGTGAACATGTTATCAGTAACTGCACATTGTCACATGAACATGTTATCAGTAACTGCACATTGTCACATGAACACGTTATCAGTAACTGCACATTGTCACGTGAACACGTTATCAGTAACTGCACATTGTCACGTGAACACGTTATCAGTAACTGCACATTGTCACGTGAACACGTTATCAGTAACTGCACATTGTCACGTGAACACGTTATCAGTAACTGCACATTGTCACGTGAACATGCCGTCAGTAACTGCACATTGTCACGTGAACATGCCGTCAGTAACTGCACATTGTCACGTGAACACGTTATCAGTAACTGCACATTGTCACGTGAACATGCCGTCAGTAACTGCACATTGTCACGTGAACATGTTATCAGTAACTGCACATTGTCACGTGAACATGTTATCAGTAACTGCACATTGTCACGTGAACATGTTATCAGTAACTGCACATTGTCACGTGAACATGTTATCAGTAACTGCACATTGTCACGTGAACATGTTATCAGTAACTGCACATTGTCACGTGAACATGTTATCAGTAACTGCACATTGTCACGTGAACATGTTATCAGTAACTGCACATTGTCACATGAACACGTTATCAGTAACTGCACATTGTCACGTGAACACGTTATCAGTAACTGCACATTGTCACGTGAACACGTTATCAGTAACTGCACATTGTCACGTGAACACGTTATCAGTAACTGCACATTGTCACGTGAACATGCCGTCAGTAACTGCACATTGTCACGTGAACATGCCGTCAGTAACTGCACATTGTCACGTGAACATGCCGTCAGTAACTGCACATTGTCACGTGAACATGTTATCAGTAACTGCACATTGTCACGTGAACATGTTATCAGTAACTGCACATTGTCACGTGAACATGTTATCAGTAACTGCACATTGTCACATGAACATGTTATCAGTAACTGCACATTGTCACATGAACATGTTATCAGTAACTGCACATTGTCACGTGAACATGTTATCAGTAACTGCACATTGTCACGTGAACATGTTATCAGTAACTGCACATTGTCATGTGAACATGCCGTCAGTAACTGCACATTGTCACGTGAACACGTTATCAGTAACTGCACATTGTCACGTGAACACGTTATCAGTAACTGCACATTCTCACGTGAACATGCCGTCAGTAACTGCACATTGTCACGTGAACATATCAGTAACTGCACATTGTCACGTGAACACGTTATCAGTAACTGCACATTGTCACGTGAACACGTTATCAGTAACTGCACATTGTCACGTGAACACGTTATCAGTAACTGCACATTGTCACGTGAACATGTTGTCAGTAACTGCACATTGTCACGTGAACATGCCGTCAGTAACTGCACATTGTCACGTGAACATGCCGTCAGTAACTGCACATTGTCACGTGAACATGCCGTCAGTAACTGCAAATTGTCACGTGAACATGTTGTCAGTAACTGCACATTGTCACGTGAACATGTTGTCAGTAACTGCACATTGTCACGTGAACATGCCGTCAGTAACTGCACATTGTCACGTGAACATGCCGTCAGTAACTGCACATTGTCATGTGAACATGTTGTCAGTAACTGCACATTGTCATATGAACATGTTATCAGTAACTGCACATTGTCATGTGAACATGCTGTCAGTAACTGCACATTGTCACGTGAACATATTATCAGTAACTGCACATTGTCATATGAACATGCCGTCAGTAACTGCACATTGTCATGTGAACATGTTATCAGTAACTGCACATTGTCATGTGAACATGTTGTCAGTAACTGCACATTGTCATATGAACATGTTATCAGTAACTGCACATTGTCATGTGAACATGCTGTCAGTAACTGCACATTGTCACGTGAACATATTATCAGTAACTGCACATTGTCACGTGAACATGCCGTCAGTAACTGCACATTGTCACGTGAACATGTTGTCAGTAACTGCACATTGTCACGTGAACATGCCGTCAGTAACTGCACATTGTCACGTGAACATGTTGTCAGTAACTGCACATTGTCACGTGAACATGCCGTCAGTAACTGCACATTGTCACGTGAACATGTTGTCAGTAACTGCACATTGTCACGTGAACATGCCGTCAGTAACTGCACATTGTCACGTGAACATGCCGTCAGTAACTGCACATTGTCACGTGAACATGTTGTCAGTAACTGCAAATTGTCATGTGAACATGTTGTCAGTAACTGCACATTGTCATGTGAACATGTTGTCAGTAACTGCAAATTGTCATATGAACATGCCGTCAGTAACTGCACATTGTCACGTGAACATGTTGTCAGTAACTGCACATTGTCATATGAACATGTTGTCAGTAACTGCAAATTGTCATATGAACATGTTGTCAGTAACTGCACATTGTCACGTGAACATGCCGTCAGTAACTGCACATTGTCACATGAACATATCAGTAACTGCACATTGTCACATGAACATGCCGTCAGTAACTGCACATTGTCACATGAACATATTATCAGTAACTGCACATTGTCACGTGAACATGCCGTCAGTAACTGCACATTGTCACGTGAACATGTTGTCAGTAACTGCACATTGTCATATGAACATGTTGTCAGTAACTGCAAATTGTCATATGAACATGTTGTCAGTAACTGCACATTGTCACATGAACATATTATCAGTAACTGCACATTGTCACATGAACATATTATCAGTAACTGCACATTGTCACATGAACATGCCGTCAGTAACTGCACATTGTCACATGAACATATTATCAGTAACTGCACATTGTCACATGAACATATTATCAGTAACTGCACATTGTCACATGAACATGCCGTCAGTTAGGGTTAGGGTTAAATGTTACACACTATAGATTCAAAAGAATCAGGTCTTTAGATTTAATTATTTTGGGAATTGGACTATACTGGAAGCACTGTATGTTTAGTGCTGTAAATTTAAAAGAGCTGGCTCATTTGAGTCATTCGTTCGGGATCAATATACTTTGAAAGTGTTTCTACTGGGAATATAGGGAAAAACACAGCAATACCAGAGTAATTTATCATGGTGTTAGTATAGTTCTGAAGATTGCACGTATGGAAATTACTTAGCAATACTGCCAAGACATGACAATATATATATATAATATTTATGTTACCAGTTCTTGGTACCCAACCCTTGTCCCCTGTGACCACTTGTGTCGGATTTTGAGGGGAATATCTCTAATTTCATACATCAATCACTATTGTGTCACTGCGTGATTATAAACTGCAAAAACATCAGAGAAGACAAGAAAAGCACTAACAACTCCGGTGCAGATTAAATTTAATCTAAGCACAAACATGTCATTTTTGATGTTAGACACACTGAAGAACATCTGTGAAGTTTTCATGCTTGTTTATATATTTGCCTTTTCAACATTTTCAATCCGACGATTATTAACTTTTAAAGCAGCTCATAATTGGCAAAGTTTAAACTCTTGTTGTAGCACAGTTGATTGACAGGTGAGGGGAGGTGCTTTGCTAATGTCCAGAAAACATTCTGGATGGATTAATGCCCCTGCATAATTCCTAGGAAATTGAAGAATGAACGGGTGTGATGTCATTAAAACAAAATCTGTCCAAAAAGAAGGTTTTGAGTTTCGATGGTTTGTAACAGGTTGCCAGGCAAACTTTAAGAAAAAGTTCATACAGGCTGCTAAACACCCTCTTACTGCCATTGGTCCACATCACCGGTAGGTGTGACCTAGAGCTCCACCTACTTTGAGGCCAAAAGCGAATTCATGTTCAGTCAGTTAAGATCAGGCAACATGAATGCACATTGTGACCGCTGCAGGTATCAAGGCAGACCCAGATAAAACTTAAGCTGTCCAGGAATTCCCTGTACCAAAGAACATTACGGAAATCCAGAGGTTTTCATGTATGGCTTGATGGTAACATACGTTCATCTCACACTTCTCTCAACTGACTGAACCATTAATGCCTTCAAAATGAAAGGAGCTAAATTCCTTTGGACTCCCCAGTGTAAAGTCTCCTTTCAAGCCCTAAAACAGCTCCTGTGCTGGGACATTTTACTCTCTTTGCCCTTCATCCTCTACACTGATGCCAGTGAGGTCGGCCTAGGAGCTGTTCAGCAAACTGCACTGGGCTCTGAGGATATGGCTGGCAAAATCCAGGACTTCCTCAATCCAGCAGAAATAAACCATAACACCACCCAGCAGGAATGACTGGCAGTCGTGTGATCCCAAGAAAAATGGATGTACTAACTGGAAAGAAAATTATTTACCATGGTTTTTGATTATTCTTCCTTGGAAACACCTTTCTAATTAGATGGGCATTTTGACTCCAGGAATTGAACTTTAAAGTGGAATACAGGAAAGGAAAATATGCCTTTCCAGAGCACCTGTGGATACTCCTGACCTGTTCCACCTTGTTATCCTTGAAGTCAGAGATGAAACCTGAAAAAAGGAAGATCTGCCAATCACTGATTATGACATCTGGAAGGCACAGCAGGCTGATTCAGACATCCAGCACCTGTATGAGGAAATGGTCAAATCAGGTGTAATAAAGTGAATTGTTTGAAGAATTAACAGTGATTAGAGGACAAAGTGTACAGCAAGGGTCTTCAACAGGGGGTCCGTGGTGGTACCGCAGGGGTCCACAAATTATTGTTTGATCCACCAATGGCACTCATAATAATCACTCGCACGTGAGCGAGAGACTGTACCGCCACTTCCTATATGCACATTATGCAGTCTGCGTTGGGCACCAACTCCATAGGGGGGCACCATCATACCCAAGGGGGGAACCAGAAACTTCACTTACACATTATATGTTATTCGAGGACCAGGTAGCAGTCATGGATCACAGACGATCGCCTCACGCTCACATGCCGCTGGCGAGAAAAGAGTATGTATTTAATCCATCCACAATCTGAAGCCCCTCGAACCTGCATGCCAAATCTTCCTCTTGCTGTAATCCTCATATTCATGCATCCCATTTTATTTAGTTATGAACTTATATTTACATTTATGAATTTGGCAGCTGCTTTTATCCAAAGTGACTTACAGTGCAAGTGAAAGTGAGTTAAGTCTCTTGCTCAAGGACACAATGGTGGTAGCTGCGGGGATCGAACCAGCAACCTTCTGATTACCAGTTATGTGCTTTAGCCCACTACGCCACCACCACTCCATAAACTTAATAGAAAGCTGAACATTGTTAACGTTTGACGAAATTAGCCCATCGCCCATGCTCATTATGAGCCGCTCGTACAGCAACGATATCAGGTGAAGCAGCGCTGCAATAGAGGCTTGCGTAAGTAAACACATCTGCTTTACTTTTTTCGTGGTGTGCGGATGTCAGCCTACAATTTCTTGGATTATTAGTTGCTTTTTGCTTTCAGAACAATATACTCTACATATATATTAAGTAAGTATAGGATATGTAATATATATCTCTAAACATGTAGTTACTGCTGAGATTATCAAGCTGCCATAGGCTACACTGCCAGGGACTGTCAAATCAACATAATTAAAGGTGTATACAGTCATTGTTTTCCTCATTACCAAGTTTTAGTCCTAAAGAAACAAACAGTAATTTTGAAACATATGTATAAAATCGATCACTACATGAGATGAAGAGTCCAGGTATTGGCCAATCAGTAACCCTTGCATGGACAGCGTCTGTCTTTCTGTCTTTTTTGGGGTTATTTTTGGAGGGAGTGTGGCACGGTGATTAAAAAGGAAAATTAAAAATAGCACCATGTTAAAAAGGTTACAGACCTCTGCTATACCTAATTTAATGACTATTTTAATGGCTTTGCAATGTAAACATCATAAAACATGTACATACAATAATATGGTAACATACACGTTTTATAGGCATAAAATGCAACACTCAATTTTCAGACAATATGCAACAGGTGTCCCTGCTCCGTCTCTCTACAAACCAAGGGGTCCTTGGCCTGAAAATGGTTGAAGACCCCTGGTTTACAGAGTTATCCAGTTTCCTCACAAAATTGTGTATCAAGTGTACATACTGTACCAATAACCCTCCGTACTCAACTCCCCCAGTTCTGCCATGAAGACCCTCTGGCTGGACATCTTAGCAGATTTAAGACCTTCAAAGTTTACAAGCTTTGGTATACTGGCGTAATCTAAACCGAGATGCCAAGAAATTTGTACAAACTTGTCATATTTGTCTGCAGTACAAGCTTGAGTGTTGCCGGCTGGCACATTGCAGGAAACCATCCTACAACGATCATGGGAAATGCTTGGAGTTGACATGATGAGTCCATTTCCAAGGAGCTCATCTGGGCATGTGCATTTGTTGGTATTTGTGAATTACTATTCATGATGGGTGAAGCTCTATGGTCTATGCATTGCCACAGCTGAGACTGCATCACAGATACTCATCAGAGAAATACTCACTCGACAATAAATGGCAACCGCCTACCACCCTCAGATGAATCTCACCGAGAGGGTTAACCGTACAAAGAGAGGTTTTGTTGGAGGAGAATGGCAGCGCCTGGATGTGAATTCACCATTACTCTAAGGTACAGAAGTCTTTTTCTGCAAAAACCCAAACCAGATAGAGCACAGGTTAGGACCACTAAACTATGAGATTGTCCTGTAGGACAGTGGAGAAGATGTAAGAGTGGTGCACATCTCCAGACTGAAGTCTTGTTTTCTTCTCAGGAAGTTGAGGTACACCAATGACGTCGTGTGCTTGAAATCTTCAGTTAAACAGTTACGAGGAAGTTTCTTGGATTCACCAGCACTGATCAAGATATTAAAGGAACATCATTATTTTGTGCACCTTCCCCTTATAGGCCGGCTTTTTCCAGAGAGGGGGGAGTGTGACGACATCATCTACAACAACAATAAAAGCACTGAAACCATTCAACACATGTCTTCCAATAAAACATAATATTCCATGACAGAGTCACTTCCGGTCCTCAATTACCTCAAGAAATCCACTCATGAATCGATTGAATCTTCATATAGTTGGTGTTTAACTCTGGGCTTATGGACAAACTCAGATTGGATTTTGGAATATCAGTGTGACTCATCTGTTACCCAGCTCAAGGTCACGAAGGAGTCTGGTCTGGAAGTAAATACGGCCGGTATTGTGAGTTCTTCATACATTTTTTAGACTGACTGTTCAAACTGCATGTTACATGTGGACAGAGCTGATATTTGTCTGTTCTGACTGCAGTCACTTTTGGTTGCATGTCCACATTAGTTGTCATAGTAACAATGCAAAATTGTGTATGTTATCCCATACGGGACACCTATTGTCCTGAATTTTAGCAGGTAACGAAACGTCCCGTAGTGAAGTCTCTGTGTCCCTTATCGAAACATAAACGTGTCGGACAGCAAGACTCTTGAGGAGGACCCCCATCCTTTATCCAAGTGCTCAAAATGATGAAAAAAACGCATACAATTGGCATAATCTTGGTCACAGGATGTTAAATAGAATACATAGACAGTAAATGAATGTCAAGCCTTCAACAAAAGGGACACTCATCTATGTGCACTTCCGCAATCAATCCAGGATGAACTTCAAAGACTTCATCATTAATCTTACAGTTCACACAATCCTTAAATTATAAACAGTGCCCACCAACATCTACTCAATTTTAGTTCCACATAAATCAAGACTTGCACAACACATGATAACTAATACTGGAATTATATTCATGCTGTTTAGCTACAGGGGAACTTGAGCCTGGATTCTCCATAAACGTACATTTTTGGCTTGCTCACTGGGGCCTGAAGACGGTCTAAGGCATGTTCTTCTATCGGCTTAATCATTGAACTGCACAATGAGGACTTTCAGACATCACAACATAACTTCCTGTATTCATGTTCCTGCTTTGAAACGATGTGTGTGTGAAAAGCGATATACAATTAAAAATGATTTGACAATATTACAATACACAAAGTACAATGTAAATAAACACAACATAACTTTTAATAAATAGTAAAACACCTATAGCTATAGTTCCCGTTCATTTCCTCACCCTCATGCCATCCCAGATGTGTGTGACTTTCTTTCTTCTGCAGAACACAAATGAAGATTTTTAGAAGAATATTTCAGCTCTGTTGGTCCATACAATGCAAGTGAATGGTGACCAGAACCATTGTTGCTCCAAAAATCACATAAAGGAAACAAAGTAATCCAAGTGGTCAATCTTCATCTCCAGAAGTGTTATGAAGGCACAGATTGAAATTGAAGTCATTTTTACTATAAAATGATTTTTCTCCACCTTTTACCAGCCCCGACCAGTGGGTGGCTGAATGTGAAAGTGAAAGTGTAGATTTTCAGATTCCACATTCTGTGGATATAGTTTTCTGAAAATATTATGTGATATTTACAATTATTGTTGCTTGTAATCTGTAACACTAATGTGTTGTTGTGTTATAGTTTGATTATTTTAATTGTTTTTGTGCTGCGTGTTTTCAGATAATAGCGTATCAGCCATATGGCCGTTCTGTGGACTGGTGGGCTTATGGAGTCCTGCTGTACGAGATGCTGGCGGGACAGGTGAGTCCAAGCATGTATCGACATAAACATACCGTGAACTAAACTAGCAATTCACCTTTTGCTAAACCCTGCCTCAAATGTTGCTGACCAGTCTGACCTTGGCAACTGCTATTATAAGACAGGCTTTTACTCTTTTATTAATGTAAGTCTATGGAAGTCATTGTGTGTTTGGTTGTTTAAAATTAAATGTTACAGAAATTTTTCAAAATGATGGTAAAATTTTGCTGGGGCTCTTACATTGTATTGACACAAGCTACCCCAATGTGTGAATGGCTTGTAACGCAACTTAAATAATGAGACCTTCCCGGACTTCCTAGGTTGCCTATTAAAGCCTGTAGACTGATTTTCATGCTAATGGAGCGGGTCGTTTTTTCAGGGAAAATCCCAAGGATATGACGTTTATGCGCGTTCCCGAGAGCCTTGCCTCAGACAGTGACAACAAACTGCAACACTAGATAACATTATCTTACAGATGAATCCAGTAAACGTCCGGCTCCAGCACAACACCGACTCCTACACAAACTCAGAGTAAACCAAATAAACATTTATCTACTGAATCCCACCCGGATAAACGGGAACGTGATCGTGGTCGAGCAAAAACTAGAGTGAACATCGGCAGGGCGTTTGATTCCTGGAGGAACCTTCTTTTGGTTTTGGGGATCAAAACAGCCCCTGAACTGGCGTTCTTCTTATGGGACAGGTAAACTTACATAACTGCAAAGCATGTGAAATATATGTGAGATATAGTGCCGTAAGGATTGATCTGTGTCATTTTAGCTAACTTGATTGTTTATGACAGTTACTGTGCAGGCACGATGTTAATCTGTAATTATTTTCGAGGTAAACTACAATAACACGTGAAATGAATGCTGGACAATGTTCAAGATAATGCTAAAAGCTCCATTCATTAGTGTAACGTAACTTAAACAGAAAATATTTACAGTCTATTATTATAAAACAATAGTGCATCGATATATCAGAATGAATCACATCAATACTGAATTGTGTCAACATATGAATAATGTACAGTCTATTTTATAAACAGCTGCTCTCGTCATCTCATCAGCTAACAGTTATTGCTAAAGCTGGCTAGCTCGCTAATGCCGACATAGGCTAGTGTATAAATGCAGTCAATGTATCATGTAAAGAGAAGTGATGACTTCAAACTACAGTCTGGCATATTCAGACGGATATTCACACTTTGTTTGAGCCCTGTTCCAGCACTGGAGAGTCAAATATAATATACAAACACAAAAAACGTAAATTTGTGTAGATTTTGCACCTGCAACCAGTGATAATCTCATCAATTTACAGTACTGAGCAAAAGTTTTAGGCACTTAAAAAATCTTAGTCTTCAAATATAATGCCATAAATAGTTTTCATTTATCATTTAATGTCATACAAAGTCCAGAAAATATAAAAAAGCCCCAGTTCTCCTAAATACACCTGGACACAGTTTTTCTGGGTTGTTGGTAGATCGGATGTTCAGCTTTATATAATCTCACTGTGGGGGCAATGCCATCTGTTGCAGGGCTCCCTGTTCCTCTGTCTCTTTATATAATCTCAGACTCACTCGATGTTCAGTGGGGGCAATGCCATCTGTTGCAGGGCTCCCTGTTCCTCTGTCTCTTTATATAATCTCAGACTCACTCGATGTTCAGTGGGGGCAATGCCATCTGTTGCAGGGCTCCCTGTTCTTCTGTCTCTTTATTTAATCTCAGACTGACTCAATGTTCAGTGGGGGCACTGTGGGGGCAATGCCATCTGTTGCAGGGCTCCCTGTTCTTCTGTCTCTTTATATAATCTCAGACTGACTCAATGTTCAGTGGGGGCACTGTGGGGGCAATGCCATCTGTTGCAGGGCTCCCTGTTCTTCTTTCTCTTTATTTAATCTCAGACTGACTCGATGTTCAGTGGGGGCACTGTGGGGGCAATGCCATCTGTTGCAGGGCTCCCTGTTCATCTTTCTCTTTATTTAATCTCAGACTGACTCGATGTTCAGTGGGGGCACTGTGGGGGCAATGCCATCTGTTGCAGGGCTCCCTGTTCTTCTGTCTCTTTATATAATCTCAGACTGACTCGATGTTCAGTGGGGGGCACTGTGGGGGCAATGCCATCTGTTGCAGGGCTCCCTGCTCTTCTGTCTCTTTATATAATCTCAGACTGACTCGGTTCAGTGGGGGGTACTGTGGGGGCAATGCCATCTGTTGCAGGGCTCCCTGTTCTTCTGTCTCTTTATATATTCTCAGACTGACTCGATGTTCATTGGGGGGCACTGTGGGGGCAATGCCATCTGTTGCAGGGCTCCCTATTCTTCTGTCTCTTTATATAATCTCAGACTGACTCAATGTTCAATTTGGGGCACTGTGGGGGCAATGCCATCTGTTGCAGGGCTCCCTGTTCTTCTGTCTCTTTATATAATCTCAGACTGACTCGATGTTCAGTGGGGGCACTGTGGGGGCAATGCCATCTGTTGCAGGGCTCCCTGTTCTTCTGTCTCTTTATATAATCTCAGACTGACTCGATGTTCAGTGGGGGCACTGTGGGGGCAATACCATCTGTTGCAGGGCTCCCTGTTCTTCTGTCTCTTTATATAATCTCAGACTGACTCGATGTTCAGTGGGGGCAATGTGGGGGCAATGCCATCTGTTGCAGGGCTCCCTGTTCTTCTGTCTCTTTATTTAATCTCACTGTGGGGGCAATGCCATCTGTTGCAGGGCTCCCTGTTCTTCTAGCTCTTTATATAATTTCAGACTGACTCGATGTTCAGTGGGGGCAATGCCATCTGTTGCAGGGCTCCCTGTTCTTCTGTCTCTTTATATAATCTCAGACTGACTCGATGTTCAGTGGGGGCACTGTGGGGGCAATGCCATCTGCTGCAGGGCTCCCTGTTCTTCTGTCTCTTTATTTAATCTCACTGTGGGGGCAATGCCATCTGTTGCAGGGCTCCCTGTTCTTCTGTCTCTTTATATAATCTCAGACTGACTTGATGTTCAGTTTGTGGCACTGTGGGGGCAATGCCATCTGTTGCAGGGCTCCCTGTTCTTCTATCTCTTTATATAATCTCAGACTGACTCGATGTTCAGTGGGGGGCACTGTGGGGGGCAATGCCATCTGTTACAGAGCTCCCTGTTCTTCTGTCTCTTTATATAATCTCAGACTCACTCGATGTTCAGTAGGGGCAATGCCATCTGTTGCAGAGCTCCCTGTTCTTCTGTCTCTATATATAATCTCAGACTGACTCGATGTTCAGTTTGGGGCACTGTGGGGGCAATGCCATCTGTTGCAGGGCTCCCTGTTCTTCTGTCTCTTTATATATTCTCAGACTGACTCGATGTTCAGTGGGGGGCACTGTGGGGGCAATGCCATCTGTTGCAGGGCTCCCTGTTCTTCTGTCTCTTTATATAATCTCAGACTGACTCGATGTTCAGTGGGGGGCACTGTGGGGGCAATGCCATCTGTTGCAGGGCTCCCTGTTCTTCTTTCTCTTTATTTAATCTCAGACTGACTCGATGTTCAGTGGGGGACACTGTGGGGGCAATGCCATCTGTTGCAGGGCTCCCTGTTCTTCTTTCTCTTTATTTAATCTCAGACTGACTCGATGTTCAGTGGGGGACACTGTGGGGGCAATGCCATCTGTTGCAGGGCTCCCTGTTCTTCTGTCTCTTTATATAATCTCACTGTGGGGGCAATGCCATCTGTTGCAGGGCTCCCTGTTCTTCTGTCTCTTTATATAATCTCAGACTGACTCGATGTTCAGTTTGGGGCACTGTGGGGGCAATGCCATCTATTGCAGGGCTCCCTGTTCTTCTTTCTCTTTATTTAATCTCAGACTGACTCGATGTTCAGTGGGGGGCACTATGGGGGCAATGCCATCTGTTGCAAGGCTCCCTGTTCTTCTGTCTCTTTATTTAACCTCACTGTGGGGGCAATGCCATCTGTTGCAGGGCTCCCTGTTCTTCTATCTCTTTATATAATCTCAGACTCACTCGATGTTCAGTGGGGGCACTGTGGGGGCAATGCCATCTTTTGCAGAGCTTCCTGTTCTTCTTTCTCTTTATATAATCTCAGACTGACTCGATGTTCAGTTTGGGGCACTGTGGGGGCAATGCCATCTGTTGCAGGGCTCCCTGTTCTTCTGTCTCTTTATATAATCTCAGACTGACTCAATGTTCAGTTTGGGGCACTGTGGGGGCAATGCCATCCGTTGCAGGGCTCCCTGTTCTTCTGTCTCTTTATATAATCTCAGACTGACTCGATGTTCAGTTTGGGGCACTGTGGGGGCAATGCCATCTGTTGTAGAGCTCCCTGTTCTTCTGTCTCTATTTATAATCTCAGACTGACTCGATGTTCAGTTTGGGGCACTGTGGGGGCAATGCCATCTGTTGCAGGGCTCCCTGTTCTTCTGTATCTTTATTTAATCTCACTGTGGGGGCAATGCCATCTGTTGCAGGGCTCCCTGTTCTTCTGTCTCTTTATATAGTCTCAGACTGACTCGATGTTCAGTGGGGGGCACTGTGGGGGCAATGCCATCTGTTGCAGGGCTCCCTGTTCTTCTGTCTCTTTATATAATCTCAGACTGCCTCGATGTTCAGTGGGGGGCACTGTGGGGGCAATGCCATCTGTTGCAGGGCTCCCTGTTCTTCTGTCTGTTTATATAATCTCAGACTGACTCGATGTTCAGTTTGGGGCACTGTGGGGTCAATGCCATCTGTTGCAGGGCTCCCTGTTCTTCTGTCTCTTTATATAATCTCAGACTGACTCGATGTTCTGTGGGGGCAATGCCATCTGTTGCAGGGCTCCCTGTTCTTCTGTCTCTTTATATAGTCTCAGACTGACTCGATGTACAGTGGGGGCACTGTGGGGGCAATGCCATCTGTTGCAGGGCTCCCTGTACTTCTTTCTCTTTATATAGTCTCAGACTGACTCGATGTTCAGTGGGGGGCACTGTGGGGGCAATGCCATCTGTTGCAGGGCTCCCTGTTCTTCTGTCTCTTTATATAATCTCAGACTGACTTGATGTTCAGTTTGGGGCACTGTGGGGGCAATGCCATCTGTTGCAGGGCTCCCTGTACTTCTTTCTCTTTATATAGTCTCAGACTGACTCGATGTTCAGTGGGGGGCACTGTGGGGGCAATACTTCACAGTTTCTAATAAAATGTGTTTCATCCCCATCATCATTGAATCCTTTTTTTGATGAGTAATCAGTGCAGAATTCGAGATGATTCCAAAGGGTTCACAAACTTTCTTGCAACAGTTTATGTGGTATAAAAGTAAATGTTTAATTTTATTTAAGTACTGTGGTTGTTTCATGGTTCAGTGATGGATCAGATGTTCATGGTACTGTTTGATTGCCATGTTCATATTTTCTTGTTTTTCCATTGGAATACTTTTAAGGTAATTCATTTCGATTGGATGCTCAGTGTTATATTTGTTGCTCGTCCCTCAGCCTCCATTTGATGGTGAAGATGAAGATGAACTTTTCCAGTCCATTATGGAGCACAATGTCTCCTATCCTAAAGCCATGTCCAAAGAGGCGGTCTCCATCTGTAAAGGGGTGAGTGCTTGCACACACAGACAGAATGTTCCAGGTCATGAAGCCCAACTGAACCAGTACATACATGATCTAGTACATACATTCCTCTTCCATATGTTCACTCTCTAACATGCTTTAAATCCGAATACCAAAATGTAAGGCATTCAAGATTAAAACAATGCAACTAATCAAAGAGCCAAAATGAACTAAAACCTCATTCTTTAAAACAGACCTTTCTAGAATTTCATGCCACTTCGCTTCCACTCACGAGTGGAATACCAAAACCAAGACCAAAATGATCCATTGAAACTCCTCCTAGAGCTCTCAAGCCACTAAACACGGGACAGACCATCAGACTGTTTTGGAATAGTGTGCAATGACATTTCTAACATTTTGGACTTAAAGTTTTTGCTGAGAGGATGATGAAATATCAGATGCATTGAAGGAATATTCAAACTCCAATATGACGTTCGTTCTTTCTCTATCTATTTATCTATTTATTTCTCTGTTCTGTCTGTTTGTCTTACTGTCACAATCTATCCACAGTTTTTCTGAGCAACCAGTGGGGCAGCTCCATGATAAATCTGATTGCCTCTTTTCTGTTTATGGTCTCAAAAAGCACTTTAAAAATGTCCAAAACTACAAATCCAGACAGAGAACAGCAACTATTGAAGTGTTAAAGTAAAAATGAATTTGAAGCTCAAATTGTGTAGTTGTTGGGTGTCATATCAACTTACAAAGTAGTTAATGATATCAACATAACCACCTAAGAACACCCTAGCAACCACCCAGTACACCCTAGTAATTTCCTAGCAACCACCTAGCAATGTCCTAGCAATCACCCCGAACACCCTTGCAACTGCCTGGCAATCATCTTGCAATGCCCTAGCAACCACCTGAAACTGCCTAGCAACTGCCTAGTGACAACTCACAACAGCTAGCATCCCTAGACTCGAGCCCACAGACAGCCATTCTGTAACGCCCAAGAAACTGCCTAGCCACACCCTAGCAACCAGATTGAAAACCCTAGCAACCCTATAACAACACTCATATCTTTGCACCAGAATATCATAGATACATGTGGGTTTGCTCTTTTGAGTTCGGCTGCATTAAGATACATCTGGGCCCCCCTGACAGTCATTGGGGGGGGGGGCGTTCTATGAATATGCATCTATCTATTGATCGACCCACCCACTTACAAGTGTACGGAAAGTTTTTCACATTTTGTCAAACTTTACCTGTTTAGTTTTTATGATATTGTCATTCAACTGTTCCCTGAGGAGTAATAAATGACTTTTTTGTCTTTTGTCTCAGATGATGGCAAAACACCCTTCAAAGCGTCTGGGCTGTGGCCAAGAAGGAGAGAGGGATATTCGAGAACATGCTTTCTTCCGTCGCATTGACTGGGAACGCCTGGAGAACAGAGAAATACAGCCTCCGTTCAAACCTAAAGTGGTAAGACAAGCAGTGCAGATTCATTTACTTTCAATGTATTCTGATTTATGTATTTACATATCGAATTATAAGACTGTTCTGTGAGGACCTTCTGTAAAGCTGCTCTGAAACTATTCTGTGAAAAGGGTTATACATATTAAAACGACTGCATGAGAAATGAGAGGAGTACTAACACATTTAATCAAATAATTGCAGTGATTATTTTAATAATAAATTCAAATAGAGCTGGTGTTCTTGAGATGAGTGAGTGATGCACGGTTGACAGGAATTATATTGAAAAGAGTTTGGAGAGTCCTACATCTTTGATCACATGGGTGCCAGGATGTTTCCCTGGTGATCTTACAGTAGATTGGGTTCAGAACAGTCGCTGGCATACAGGGGCAAAGAACATTCAACGTGGTCAAGACCGTAGTCTGGTAACAAATAGAGAAGAAATAAAAGTGAATTTCTGGTTCATTTGTCACACATCTGAGCTGTTGATGCGGGAGGAAGAGTCTCTGCCTGTACCAGAGGATCATCATCATCATCATCATCATCATCACAGAAGCTGAAGTGTGTCATTTCTGCACTACTAGTGGCACTGAAGGCCATCTAATGTTTTCAGACAGGTTTATCACACACACAGATGGATTATGAATTTATAATTAAAATGTTACAGTAAGGTAGGTTGTGTATATGTTAACGTGCAAATGTTTAACATATATGAAATTCTTATGATAAATTAACAGTTTTTTTTATTTTCAATCATTTGTTCATCTTGGTTAAAGTTAATTTAGACAGACTGTTAGTTTATAATGATGTTGCATCACTAATGTTAACTTTCAATATTAAAAAGACATTGATGCCACAAAATGTAATATTAAAAATGCATAGCACAAGATGTAAAATTGTAAAAAGTGGAAACCCCAGAGGCATATTTAATATAACCCACGGCCTGGGACAAGAAGCCCCCAGGGTAATGTTGTCCCAGACAGGGGCGGTTCTTGGGTCAGTGAAGATTTGGAGTTTAGCCCAGACTTCTGTGAATAAATATGAGGTCATCCTTTCATGAATTGGAATACAATACATTTATAATCAAACTTTAAATGTTACATCCGTGAGGTGCCATTTAAATGGAGATTTACAAGCAAAGTTCGGCAGGAGTGTGTTCATTTAATCCAAACAATCACAACGACAGAGTTAGCGTATATAAAGCACTGCTTACCTCACTTACTGCGGCAGATTCACTGCTCACTACTCACGTGAAGCATTTGCCCTCGTCTGATTTTTATATTACATTATAGATGTTCTTCTGGTACTTTTCATGCTGGAGAGTTTTAGGAATTAATGTTCTTCTGCTAGTAATCTGAGATCAGTAGATTTCTTCTGTCGTGGAAACTGAAACTGAACTTTTGATCAGATTTGAGGAGTGAATGCACTTTACTGCATAGAGAGCTATAGGATGCTCCCTTGCTCCCTATTTAGTGAATGCACTTAACTGCATAAAGAGCTATAGGATGCTCCCTTGCTCCCTATTTAGTGAATGCACTTAACTGCATAAAGAGCTATAGGATGGTCCCTTGCTCCCTATTTAGTGAATGCACTTAACTGCATAAAGAGCTATAGGATGCTCCCTTGCTCCCTATTTAGTGCATGCACTTAACTGCATAGAGAGCTATAGGATGCTCCCTTGCTCCCTATTTAGTGCATGCACTTAACTGCATAGAGAGCTATAGGATGCTCCCTTGCTCCCTATTTAGTGAATGCACTTAACTGCATAAAGAGCTATAGGATGCTCCCTTGCTCCCTATTTAGTGAATGCACTTAACTGCATAGAGAGCTATAGGATGCTCCCTTGCTCCCTATTTAGTGCATGCACTTAACTGCATAGAGAGCTATAGGATGCTCCCTTGCTCCCTATTTAGTGAATGCACTTAACTGCATAAAGAGCTATAGGATGCTCCCTTGCTCCCTATTTAGTGCATGCATAGAGAGAATTTAGTGTTTTTTTTATCAAAGATGAAAGTTTGTCCAACTTTAACAGCCTTCAGTGAGAATCAGAGGAAACTGTGACACGTGTGTGTGTGTGTGTGTGTGTAGATGTGTTCTCCTGTAGTGCGACTGTGATGTGTGTGTGTGTGTGTGTGTGTGTGTGTGTGTGTGTGTGTGTATAGATGTGTTCTCCTGTAGTGCGACTGTGATGTGTGTGTGTGTGTGTGTGTGTGTGTGTGTGTGTGTGTGTGTGTGTGTGTGTATAGATGTGTTCTCCTGTAGTGGGACTGTGAGTGAAACGAAGTGATCGTGTGGCAAACACGGCACTCTCTCTCTGCATCACAAATCATGTCTTTCCTATCATCTCTCACTCTCTGCAGTGTGGGAAGGGGGCCGAGAACTTTGATAAGTTCTTCACACGCACACAGCCACAGCTGACCCCTCCAGACGAACTGGTCATCGCCAACATCGACCAGGCCGAATTTGATGGCTTCTCCTACGTTAACCCTCAGTTCACCCATCCTGTCATCATTAACAGTGAATAAAGAAGGGAAAATATGGCACAAATGTGAATCTTCTTCCAGAACCCCAAACCTTGATTCTTACCGTAACTCTTTTTCTAACAAACTTAAAACCAAATCCACTGTTATTTGAAATGATGTCCTGTTGTTTTATTTCACAATCTTGCAATTCTTCTTCCATTTGTTTGAATGCAGGCCAGTCAAAAGAGTTTACCTTAATTAGGGATGCTCGATACCGCGCTCATGTACTCGTAAAAATGCTCTGATACCAAAAACTAAAACCATCTGATGTACGAATGTCATTATGTAAGCACTCACCGCACAGATGAAAACCCCGCCATGTCCTCGTGAGATTATTAAACAGCAAAAGCTGTGATTTAATGTGATAATTCTATCCTTTGCATGTAATTGAAATGTGAGCGTTGTGAATGTGTGCAGACGCCGGCTGCTCCTCCAACACCCCGTCATGAACATCACGCGCTCTGTGTGTGTCACAGCGAACGGACCATTCACTTTGTAGTGTGAGGCACATACAGACTATTTCATGAATAGCAGCTTTTTGTGGTTTAATCATGACTTTGAGTCACGTAGCGTCAGGCTTTTCCAGAGTGGGAATCTGCCGTCATCAGAACACACAAACACTTCCAAATAAAAGTTGGACAGAAATACGTCACTACTGTATAGTTATGGGAGATTCACTGTAACACTACCAATAATGATATTAAATCAGTTGTAATTATACATATATATAACATCTGTGCTGCAGCGCTTTATATGACAAATATAACTCCAATGTTGCATTCTGTATATAAACACTTAATACTAAATAATATAATAATATGTTGAAAATTTGTTGTTATATTTTCATTTGACAAGTTTTAATTAATTCATTTATTTAAACACTATTTTGATGATAACGTTGAAGTAAACTGTTGATATGGAATAAATGAGTATCTGGGAGTACCAAAAATGAAGTATCGGTACTCGTTCTAAAAAAAAATGGTATCGGGACATCCCTAATCTTAATGATTGAAAATTTAACGTTTTTTTTAAATTATGTTTAAGAAAGTCTGTTTACATCCCAAACTGGTGATTGAATGTGTGTAGAGAGCGTTTATCCACTGGCTGTATGAGGTCATCTTCATTTAAGCCACTAACTGCTAAAATATATATCCTTAATTAGTATTTTGTCTCGTTTTCCAGTAAAAATGTAAGCAAAATGGCATAAGATATTAAGTCTTGTTTTCAGAGAAATTGGACAAATGTAGTAAAGTTCATGCTTAAAGGAACCAAGTCTGCCAATGGGGTAAAAACATGAACTTTTGAATTCAGATGATGTTTCTTACTGCATTGGCATTTTTCCTTCTTCTTTTAAGCATAAACTGCACTATTGATCTCTCAACATAAAGTCCCAACAGATGCAGAGTTGTGCTTCCCGTGAACTTTGTGTAATAGAAGACATTCTTCCCATTTGGGATGTCTAAATATAATTGCCAAAGACAATAGGGTGACGTCCTTCCCAAGTCCTATACCAACATATGTGTCAATGTTTTCTAATGAAATACTCTAAAGGACGTTCAGCGCTCTCGTTTCAGTCTCCAGTGTTCATATTTCCTTTCAAATGTTTGAAATAAAATACTGTACATCTATTAGTCAAATGTTTGCAAAGTATGACATGACGCTTCGCACACTAGTTTCAACAATGTTTGCAATTCCCAGAGTTTGTGCTATGAAAAAAACAAAGTGTGCCAAGAATTCCCAAAATCCACAAATTACAGACCGAACTTTGGATGCAAGACAAATAAATATTTTTGATTTTCTTGTTTTTTAACAGTGGTTCCATGAAGAAATCATTTACCCCCCTGAGTTAGATGTTATTTATTAGTGCATATTAAACATTTCAAAGTAAATAAAAACCAGTATAACATCAAAGTAGTTTCTAGATCCCTGAAGGATGAAAAAAGAGCGAGTCAATGACAAATCAAGCTATTTCTCTTCTGATCTTGTAATGCATCATGTGTTTATGTTAACCCATAATCACCTGATGCATGGAAACTGCTTCTGTGTCAGTGTTTGGTTTTAATAATGAAAGATATAAAAGGGTTTAAACATGATGATGATGTCGTGTTTTTAATCGTGTTATCTGATGTACCGACAGAATTAACATCATTGTTTACATTGATCATTGATCGTTGAATGTCCTTTTCTTCATTGATTACTGTATTGAACTGCTTTGGTAACATTTAATAGGACAGTAAATGAACATTGACGTTTAAAGATGTACATTTTATTTCATTACATTATAAACGTTATATCTACATGTTTGATTACAAAATTGGGGGAAAGTTCAGAATGTGTTTGTGTCAGTCAATGTGAAACTTAAAGGTGCACTCAGAAACGTTTTATTGTGTGATCGTGGAATGACAACGTCATTTAAAATCTAAAATTTTCAGTCTCAGATGTTTTTGAAGAACTTCAGTTCACAGTCAGACATGATTCCTTGAATCAATGAGTGAAAGTGTCCAATAACAGGACGTTACTGAGATTAAGCCAGTAGTGTTCGGCTGGTCATGTGATTCTAACATGTGTGGACCCTCTTCATGTAGAATAAAACAGCTTTTATAAGGTGACTGAGATGATATATCTTAAAGTGAGCGCTCATGAACTCCGACATATATCGCAAAATGACAATTCATGTCTTTAGGAGTTAAACTTTTTTATTGAATAAAAAATGACTGAGTGCACCTTTAAACTTTAGTACAAATTACATTACAGTACTTAGTCCATGTAATGATTAATGTTCTTTTAAATGTGCCATCATCGTTACACAGTCCGCTAGTATAATGCTATTGGTCTGGTTGGCATTAGTCTAATTCTTATCAGTGGTATGTACTGCTGTAAACGTTGTGACATGGACATTATCTAGTACTTAATCATTTACAAATGTTCTTTCATCAGTAGATCTTCCAGCTTTAATTTGACAAACACCTGTGCTTTAGGCTGTTACCTGATTGGATGCCCTAATTGCACATTGTGAGCTGATTGGCTTCTGGAACCCTACTGTGGTCTTATATCTCCACTAGTTTCAAGTTTTATTGGTCACATACAAAACCATACACAGTACGGCATGTAGTGAAATTATTGGTTTTAACAGTTTACGATAAAATTATATATATATATATAGAGAGAGAGAGAGAGAGAGAGAGAGAGAGATAGATAGATAGATAGATAGATAGATAGATAGATAAGGAGTAGAAATCGAATACAAAATAACACTATTAAAAATCACAATGTACAACAATAAAAGAGGAGAAAGGAGAAATATCCTGTATGTACAAAGTATGCATATGAATATGACATAGTGCATGATGACAGATGTAGAGGTGGCAGCAGCAACAGTTTGACTGGCAATATGTACATTGTGCAGTAATGTTGACCTGCAAACATATGATGTTTAATAATGATAATGCAGTGTAATATTGCTTCAAGTGTGTGGTGTTGAATATTGAACTATGCTTGCATGTCTTGATAGGAAAAGGGTCCTAATGAAAATAATTATGTAAAGATTGCTTTGTTATTCATGGAATAGAAGATTGAGATGGTTTCTGCATGTAGGATGAACTTGACAAATATATAAGATATCTTTCTCCCCTCACATATTTAGTAGTGTAACCCTGGATTTAATTTCATTTTAATGTCTTTAAGTTGTAGCTTGTGATTGATTTATGAATGTCCTTTTTTTCTGACCTTTTAAATCCATGTCTGAGTTCCAGGATTAGATGCAAATTAAAGTTAAAAAGTGCATGCACCGATGGGAAAATCAGTTCATTTCTATTTTTTCTAGCACTAATACAATTGCCAGTTTAGTGTGAACATTATTATCATTATTTTGCCTCATAACAGCAATTGAATGGAGATTTGACACCATGCATATCATCTCAAATCAATGTTCTAGTCTTTATATCAATGTATTTAATAAGCTAGTGTGTCTTTATTGCTGTAGAAACCGTTCAATGCTAAACACAGCTTTGTCAAATTCTTTGTATTTTCTCGTGTCTGGTGTACATCAGTGCCATGCTGATCCTGGCAATAGCAGTGTTGTACACACAGTGCTGCCAGTATTCAGTGTATGTGTGCAGGTGAAGCTCTACTACTGAACGCTGTTACTGTCACCTCAGATAACAGAAGAGCATATTGTGTATCTGCCAATCAACCATGTACTGTTCTAAAAATAAAACAATTTGTGTAGCCATGTCTTTATCCATCTGCCTTACCCACTCCGGTCAGTACAGAGTGAATTTAAGAATAGATGATGTTAGTGCTCGTTTCTTTGCTTCAGGTTTGTGCCCTCTGTTTCTGTAGTAATCTATCATTATCTATTATAGTTCATCTTCTCTTTCTTTCACATCCTGATATTTCCCAAAAACAGATGGTCAAAAAGTATTTCTGAAAGCGTAACAAATGTATTTACAAAAATCAATAATGTGCAATTTTACCACTATTCAACGATTGACCAATGAACAAAAGCAGCACCGGTTACTCTACATTATATGGTTCTCATTTGTGTTCCTGTACTTTAATTCTGTGTTTGTGGAAGAGGACTGAAAGTTCTCCAATTTAGCCATTAAACCTAATGTATGCTATTGCAAATAAAGAGAGAAAATGAAACAGTCTGTAGTCCTTCTTGAAGATGAAGCTGATTGTCATTAGTGACCCTGTTTCAGGCACTAGAGGATGAAGATAAAAATGTTGAGAGAGTCAAAGGAAACATGAAATGGTGATAATTAATATTTTATCCAGCTGCCCAAAACTCAGCATTGCGTCAGTCCCCTTATCGGGATATTTACCAAAGATCAGCTGAATCTCTTCAATACTGCGAAGAGAAAGTTTGAGGAAAACTAAAGATGTGGGAGTAAAAAAAGATGAGGCAGATATGGTGGAATGTGGGATGAATTTAAAGACTTTAAAGTAATCTACAGTATTGTACAGTACTGCTAAACCCCGCAATAATTCTCTTATTTCGTTATATTTTCTGACCATACATTTAGGCGGGGTTTAGCTAAACCCCGCCTAAATGTATGGTCAGAAAATATAACGAAATAAGAGAATAATTGCGGAAATAAAAAAGTTTATTAGATCTAGGTGAATTGTACGATTTTTTTCCCCCATATGTCTTATTTGTTAGGAAAAAGACTGGAAAGAGCCTAATCCTAACCATATGGAGCCTGAAAAGAACACCGTACGGCACCTTCTTCCCATCGCTAATTTATTGTATTTTTTATTTTTTTTTGTATTTTTTCCTGCGCCCGTGGACGGTAAACAAAGCTTCGAGTAGGTGAATCACACATAGCCAATCATGAGATGCGCTGTCACGTGGAATCTGTTACTTTTCTGTGCGCGGGTAACTACCGACAAATCACAATCATTTGTGATTAAAAGATAAAACATTTCAGTATATCCGTAATATATCTATAGATTTAGAATAACCTTTCGCACCATAATTGTTGTTTTATACATATTTGCATTCAAACTATACATTTCGCAATTAACCCATGTTTCGAGGTATTCAAAACGTAATTAGATTAAACAAAGGCTTGGTGTTGGACTAGGATATCAGTTCGCTCAATGTTTTGATCGCAAACTCAATTCATCATCACACTACGCTGTTTCGTTGCGTTATTCGTGTAATCTGAATACAGTCTAACGTACAAACTGCTACGCCGTGAAATGGGGTGGACCCTGAGGCCTGCGACATTTTACTACACATTTCCTTACACAAAACGTGTGTGGTTTTTTTTTAAGGTTTAGTTGTTTATAAAGGTCTGCTTTACACCTGTGGCCGGTCTACAATATCATCTTAAAACATAGCACATCTCTTCAGAAAAACACATTTCTGAAAAGCAGGTAAGAACACGGTGAATTTAGTTAATCTAGAGGAGAATTGAGTGACTATACTGTTGTTGTTGTTGTTGTTGTTGTTGTTTAGGTAAAGGAGATGAGAGGAAGATCATATGGAGATAGAGATCGAGGACGGGACAAAGGGTATGTACTTATATTTACCATTAAACTTTATCATAATTATTTATATTTATGAGCAATATGGAGAGGTTTAATCGTTTTAAATCAGTTCAGGTGGGGCAGTGCTACCGAGAGACTAAAACTCTTGTATAATCTTCATTATTACAGTTCATCATGTGATCAAATGATTAATAAACGTTTAGCTGCTTTTCCATACACTTCTGTTAAACACATTATACACTGCTGCTCAATCTTTTACAGGCCTCGTTTTGGGTCCAGTCGACCCGTCTCACCTCCTGCCAAGAAGTTTGGGAATCCTGGAACCCGACTGAGAAAGAAGAGATGGGACCTGGACCAGCTGCCCAAGTTTGAGAAGAACTTCTACAGTGAACACCTAGAGATTCAGCGCATGAGTCCGGTAATAAACAACCTGCACATCGTTATCTGCTTTACAACACCGTTTTAAATGTATTATATGCTTTTTTAGACATCCTTTGAGCGTTTTTGAGTTTGTCTGTTGGTTATTTGTCTTGTAAACATGTTGTTTGTGTACTCTTGAAAGACATTTTATCCATTGATTGATTTGTTTGAATATTGTATAGTATGATGTCGAGGAATTTCGCAGGAAAAAAGAGATCACAGTCAGAGGTGCCGGCTGCCCAAAGCCCATCACCAACTTCCATCAAGCTCAGTTCCCACGTGAGTTTAGTTCAAATGTCCAGTTAAATCCCTGTCATCAGTTCCCCAGATAACAATTGTTGGTTCCCAGAACATACATTTGGGGCTCTAAATACAATTATTATTTAATTATTTATTTTGTACACAATTTACAATCATATTTAATCAAACTACACAATGATGACTGTAAGACATTACACTAATATTCTGTAAAGTTGCTTTGAAATGATGTGTTGTGAAAAGCGCTATACAGATAAAAATGACTTGACATTTTTAAGGTTTGTTTTTGGTTACCCGGGAAAGTTTTCTTTATGGAAATAGAAAGGTTTTTTTTTAGGTTTGTAGAACGTTCCTCTAACATTTTATTAACATTCCCCTAAAGTTCTGTTAGTGTTCCCCTAGTCTCGGCCTCAGATGGCAGGCCTGAGGTCTGTGTACTAACCGTCTGATGCTTATAGACCATTTCAAGAATGTAAACAACAAGGTGAGGTGAGTAACCGCGCCACCACGGGGACCTACTAAATAGTGTTATTCCAAATTAGGGAGATTAGAGGATAAAAAAAATATAGAAAATAAGATATCTAATTCGTATACATATTTGAGTTCTTTAAAACTTTGCCAATCCACATTGTGGATTGTAGGATATTTTGTATATTTGGACTTATTTGTTTTATTAGAAATTAAGTCAAATCATTACACGCTGCAAACAATATTGGTGGCTGATACATCGGTGCATCCCTGTCTTAAACCAGAGCCGATGGCTCAGATGTAGCTTGCCAGTTATTTTCAAAGACTGCAAAAACATCCGTAAATGTATTCGCTCAGTGGAGAACTGTCAGACAACGGTTTTATACAGAGACTTGTTTAATAGGTATTTTTTAAAAGTACCACCTGAACAGATTTTACAGTTTTTATCTTGTATAAACTTTAAGTATCTTATCTAATATTACAAATATGTAGGGACGAACCCTTGTGTGCCATGTGAATAGCCTAGTTGCTGACATGGCATTAAAACGAAATAAATAAATATTAGCTCAGTGGTTCTGCTTCCGTTTCTGGTCAGTGTTTGCCATTATATCTGCTGCTTTAAAACAAATCATTGGCTCCACTTTTAAAATACAGAAGAAACATGATTTGAAGTATCCTCAGTTGTCATTCCTGTTGTATTCTGAGTGTTTAATGAATCTGCTATAGATTCTTGCATTGATAGCAGTGTTCTTGTTTGTGTGTTTTTAAGAATATGTGATGGACATACTGTTGCAGCAGAACTTTAAGGAGCCCACTGCTATCCAGGCTCAAGGTTTTCCGTTGGCTCTCAGCGGCAGAGACATGGTGGGCATCGCTCAGACCGGCTCTGGGAAAACACTTGCTGTAAGAGACCCAACATACACCCACTGCTATAGAGGACACACTTGCTCAAATATCCACAGAACATCTCATGTTTACTTCTCCTCCACAGTATCTCCTACCCGCCATAGTGCACATTAACCATCAGTCCTACCTAGAGAGAGGGGACGGGCCCATCGTAAGTTACTGCACCTTATTCCTTTTCTGCAGCAGGTAGAATGATTTACCATAAGATCATGTTTGCTGCACTCGAGGACTAAAATGAGTCTGTTGTGGTTTGTTATTACATTCCATAATTCTGACATTTCTCCTGCTCACTACTCTGTTTAGTGCCTTGTAGTGGCACCTACACGTGAATTAGCCCAGCAGGTGCAGCAGGTGGCTTATGAATATGGCAAATCATCCCGGATCAAGAGCACCTGTGTGTATGGTGGAGCCCCTAAGGGTCCACAGATCAGAGATTTAGAGAGAGGTAGGGGAGCTCACCCAGATATAGACTTCATGTTCTGTACTCACTTGCATAAAGCCATCTATGGTTACGTTTGTAATTTTATTTTAATTATTATTATTGATGTGTAAAGCACTACACTCTTGCTTGACTTCCTTTAGGTGTTGAAATCTGCATCGCCACACCGGGTCGTCTGATTGACTTCCTGGATGCAGGAAAAACCAACCTGCACCGTTGCACCTACCTGGTCCTGGATGAGGCCGATCGAATGCTGGACATGGGATTTGAACCTCAAATCCGCAAAATTGTTGAACAAATCAGAGTGAGTTTTGTGTTATGTTTACTTGAAATGTCCTTTTGGCATGAATGTTTATGGATCACATACACACATTAGGCATTTAGTTTAAAAATAGTATGTTCATAATCCTCATAATTTATTCTGAATACCAGTTATTTCAGCTGTAAATCTTGTTAGTTTGCTGCTATTTCTCTGTTCTTCAGCCTGACAGACAGACTCTGATGTGGAGTGCTACCTGGCCTAAAGAGGTGCGTCAGCTGGCGGAAGATTTTCTCCGCGACTATGTCCAGATCAATATAGGAGCTCTAGAATTGAGCGCCAACCACAATATCCTGCAGATAGTGGACGTCTGCATGGAGAATGAGAAAGACAACAAGTGAGCTGACTTTCACACTTCAAATTGTTAACCCAGGGTAATTCTTAACCCTAGGTAAAAAAAAAGCTGGGTTATCTTGTTTTCAGGGGGTGTTCCAGAAAGCAGGTTTAGCGACTTACCCTAGTAAATTTACCCACACTCACAAATGCTGAGACACATACATATGCACACACAAACGCACACATACATATGCACACACAAACGCACACATACATATGCACACACAAACGCACACATACATATGCACACACAAACGCACACATACATATGCACACACAAACGCACACATACATATGCACACACAAACGCACACATACATATGCACACACAAACGCACACATACATATGCACACACACACATATTTTATTTCACAGAGTTTGAGTTACAAGTTACTTTATTTTGTTGCTATAGTAACAACCGTAACAGTATGTAATTACAAGCAGCTCCGCAATACATGTAGTCAGTGATTACTGATTTATCTAAACACAATATCACAATGAACACTAAAGTGTGAGTCACCGTTTCATAATAATACAGCAACACGGACATGTGTACAGATCACTTCCTGTTGTTATCTTGTATGAACTGAAGTAAATCCTGCAGTTAGAGTTTTTCTAACCTTTCTGTGTGTCAGAACAAATCAAGATGAAAATGGTTTAAAGAAGGTTTGTGATTGCAGACTGATTCAGCTGATGGAGGAAATCATGGCTGAAAAAGAGAATAAAACCATCATCTTTGTCGAGACAAAGAAACGCTGTGATGAACTGACTCGCAGGATGCGAAGAGATGGGTGAGACTGAACTTTAGATGAACTGATTCACACAACGGACACTTTGTGTGTTAAAGGTTTTTATAAATGTTCATTTAGTGTGGTTAATCTATGAAATATAACATTAAAAATGAACAATTCATCACAATCCATCTTTAAGTGTGGTGTTCTTGTCAATCTCATTTAAATAAACAAATACAAATATTGCACATGTAATAGAAGAACGGTTGCTTTGGGTTCGTCAAACTGGATCATTTGATGGTGTATCCAGAGTAATTAATGCATGTCTGAATATGAATCTTTGACCATCCTAGTTCTAATAATGTGACGGTTATACCAAACATTTGATTAAAATGGTGTTTAATGGGTTAATACACATTCCTGTTTGTTTGGCTGTTGTACGGTTGTCTTTCTAACATCTTGCCAGAAGTGCCGGTCACCGTTAATGGTCATTTTACAAATATCTTGAAGTTTTCTCCGGGTTACTACAAATAACCTGAACTTTAAATAACAAAATAAAGAAAAAAAAAAAAAAAAAAAAATATATATATATATATATATATATATATATATATATATATATATATATATATTATTTTACTTAATTATTCATGAGGGTCTAAATAGGTCCTCTTTTTTCAAATATGAATCCTATTTTAAAATCAAAATGTTCACTGCTTTTTAAAAGAAATAATAATAAAAGATGATTTCACAAAATTGAATTAAAAAATAACTTTTAACAAGATGTTTTGGTGTGTAGAACTGTCCAGAACAAATATCAACATGAACTCTGTAATGGAAACATGTTCATCATTGAAGAGGTGTAATCAAGGAAATGTTTCGTGTGAATTATATTTGTAATGTATTTTGAATGATTTATTACATCTGGACAGACAACAAACACACATTCTGGGGTTGCTCCATTCTTATATGGGATATCCCCAATTCAATCAGTTCCAGGAACATCAAATCATGTCCTGCTCGTCTGTCTCTCACATTTCATCAATATTCTTTTGCACTTGGAAATACAGCACATTACAGAAATAAATGCTGTTGCTAATGCGGTTTCATGTTAACTCTAAAGAATTATTTTACCCAATACATGTAGTTTATTTCTTTCATATTAAATTATTGTTGATTCATGTCTGTTTTCATACAGGTGGCCTGCGATGTGTATTCATGGAGACAAGAGTCAGCCAGAGAGGGACTGGGTATTGACAGGTAACCCTTTAATGTTTCGGATATCATCCGCGATGTCTCACCGCTGGACCGTTCTCAGTGTGTTTGTGTGATTGTGTGTTTTCAGAGTTCCGCAGCGGAAAAGCCCCAATTCTGATCGCCACTGATGTTGCCTCACGTGGTCTGGGTATGCGCCAGCATTTCACCACTTTCCCTTTCATGTTGCATTGAACGAACAAACATGTTGTTTCACTGCAAAATATTAATGATATTCATATTCAAATAATTGTTTCATCAATACTAGTATTGCACCCAGAAATAAGCCATGGTTTGCTTTTCTTTAATGCACTCTTTCATTACAGTTGTTGGAAAAGTTTTCACAAACATTTGGATGTTTTCTTGTTCGTAGATGTTGTATATCTCTGTCTGTCTGTCTCTCTCTCTGCTCTTCCTGGCCTTCTGTTATGTGCAATATTATAGATTTATTTTGTGAAGGTTTGTCAACTTCACAGTTCATATGAAAATGATTCAGAGCTGATGGTGGTTGACTGTT
>JAVLUX010000017.1:10000-180000 GCA_032164185.1 Moxostoma hubbsi | reverse complement strand
ATCATTTAGAAAGGAAAAGTAGATATGTTTGGGATATGCCAGAGCTTCTTACTTTATCATTGTTCTTTCTCCCCTTCAGGACTTTTGACTAACCCAGGCGTGCTGTGCTAGTTTGGTACAGTGGCCTCCTCTACTATATAACCTGAGCCCAATCACACATTAGCACAAGACTTGATATAGATAGACTCCTGTAGAGCAGACCTGTTGATCTGGAGGATCTGGAGGGCTGGCAGCATCAACTAGCTAACATTTTGGCCTCAAATTGAGATGATAAATTGCTTGATTGACCAAACCCTAAAAAACTAAATTGTGTGATGCCGTGGCCCCTCATGGCTCTGTTAGACTCCAGGACAGTCTGCCCTAATACAGAACTGGGCCAGAAGGGCCCACGGAGTGATAGAGAGATGGGAGAGAGAGACAGTTCAGAGTGCTGGATACAGTCTGGTCCAGATTGTGGAGGCCCTGCAACCCAGCGAGAGAGAGAGAACTGGGGGAGAGCCGGTTCTACTCCCGCCTGGCGTTGCCGGGGCAGGGCCGAGGGTGAAGGGGGGCAGCTCAGCACGTAAGCCCACATTAACCTCTTCCTCTTGGGCCGCTCCACGGGACTCAGGACTGATCCCAGCCAAGAATAACCTAACCTAGGGTAAGTACCAACCATGGCCCAGTCACTGCCCTGTTCATGAGTATTATATCCATAGAATGGCAAGTTGAAGTTTCATTGAACGAATGTTACGCAGTGTAGTATATTGGGCCACTGCTGTACATGACTATGTTGTATTGTTAGCAATCTTTAGATGTGTACTGTGTACAATAGCATGAACTAATTATCATCATTATCCAAAAGGAGACTGTTTTCTTTTAGGGTCAATAGCAGTGTTGTCAGAGCCCCTTTTCAACTGTAATGAGAAACAGACTTTTGATGTGTAACATCCACCTTCATTTAATGAGCTGCTGACATGAAGGTTATTATAGTTTACTGAAATGTCAAAAAAAAAACTCAATTTTCCATAAAACTAACCCTTAACTGAAACTGTCCTGCATTACTTCAAAACTGACTCAAATAAAAGCAATCCTAAAATTGTTTCCATTTTTAATACCTCGACTTGTGCATGTTACAAAATCTCCGTCATGTACACACACTGATCTGAATGTCCAGTTGTCTCTTAAATGAACAACCCAACAAACATAAACGCACGCACAACGAGGTGTACAAGACCAGAGGCTCATCTGCCCGTATACTCGTGTAATGTATGCATAAAATAGAAATATTGCACAAACAATTTACGATAAAGCAGAGAACTAAATCATCTCTGCCGGGAAACTTGTGCATAATAGAAATGAAAATAGAAGTTGAAGCCACTGTGGCTCTTTTATTAAATGTCATTAATTACTTAGTTTGAGCGTGCACACAAATGCATACTGGCATTCAGAGCCAAGCATGCTGGACAGTTCTGGGAGGTGATGGTAGCTGATCATTTTGATGACATGCTTTCAGAATAATCAGATGAATAATCGTTTTATGATGAACAGCTTCAGTCCTGTACAAATTCTATAGGCATAATTTCAATAAACTTGTCATCTTAATAAATAAAAAATGTTTCCATCCCACATTTTAATATGATTATCCCAATATGTGCATAGAAATATGTTGATGGAAACACGGCTAGTGAGATGCCGTCCTGCTCAGTTGGCAGACCGGGCATCACTCCTCTCTGCTGTGTTATGCCAACAGATGTTGGCACAGTGCTTCAAATCAGTCATTTACTCACCTGTGAAAACGAATACAAATATATTTGTTAACGAAAAAAGCTCCGTTTGCAAATGAACTGAAACGAAATCATTTGAAATTGAAAATGAATTAAAAACCAAAACAGGAATAATCTTGACATGACCCCTCTGTAACGGCACCGTAAGTGTACGCTTCGTGTTGTTTTCTATTTAACTTTAAAGTGAATAGATAAGCTGTTGTTTTTGTACATTGTCTTGTGTGGCACTCGTCTTTATCAGTGAAAGACGGAAATCCGAAACACAGAAGAGTGAAAATACTAGAGCTGCTGTCGTAGTGAAGACGCAAACAACGACTGACAGGATAAAGCAAATATACATCTGACACTCTACATCACTCTCTAATTTGTCTTTCTTCTTCCTCCTCCAATCCCTCGGCACGATAAAGACGTGGAGGATGTAAAGTTTGTCATCAACTATGACTATCCAAACTCTTCTGAAGATTATGTTCATCGCATCGGACGCACTGCCCGCAGTACCAACAAAGGAACTGCCTATACATTCTTCACTCCTGGGAACTTGCGGCAGGCTCGTGATCTGGTGCGGGTTCTAGAGGAGGCGAGACAGGCCATTAATCCCAAACTACTCCAGATGGTGGACACAGGCCGTGGGGCTGGTGGCGGTAAGGGTTTTAAGATGATCTACAGCTAGAAACTAATTTCCAAGTCTCTATAGTGTACTGAAGAATGTATGTTATGTATAAGAATGAAGTGGATTCCCAGGATAGTCCAGATTTAATCATTTTAAGGTGACTGTTTTCTGTAATTTGCCTAATCCTTTGCCTCTCTCTGGATTGTCCATAGGTGGACGGATGCGTTACCGTGGCAACAGCTCAAGCTCAAACAACCCCAACCTGATGTTTCAGGACGAATGTGATCGCCGCATGCACTCTGCAAGTGGGGGTAACAAGGACAGCTGCAGCAACAACTTCAGGACAGATGGACGATCAGGTGGGAGCAGCCGTGATGACCGGTCGTCCTCTTGCAGAGACCGCAGCAGGGATGGACGGAACAACTACAACAATGGGGGAGGTGACCAATACCAGAGCTATGGGGGTGGAGGAGGGGTTCAGTATGGCTCCAGAGGGGGTGGCTCCCAATCATGTGGGGGTAGGGGAGGTCAGAATCAATCTGGACCCCCACAGGGTCCGTTTGGGCAGCCTCCTCCAACCCCTCCTCAACCTGGGCCAGGTCCTGGTCCGCAACCGCTCATGACACAACCGTTTGCTCCTCCGCCGCCACAGCCCATCATGGGGTTCATGGGCCCTGGGCCATACCCATTTGCCCCACCGCCCCCTCCCCGAAAGTAAATCCAGAGAAATCCAGTCTTTTCTACTTGTTCTTAGTGTAACTTGCTCTTCTTCCAGTCTGTGCATTTGATTATCAGTGTAATAAATGGTGTGCTCTATTTCTTTTTGTTATCGTAGAAAAGGATGGCTTAATATTTGATCAAAGCAGTGGTCCGAGGTGTTGAAGGCAACTCATCCAGTACTTCATACGTGTTTAAACATGTTTAGAAGAGGTGCAAAATCTGTGATCTTAAGCCTCAGTGTAATGTAGGCATCCATTTTTCTAGTATTTTAGGAATAATAATTCGAGCCAAATATTTCTCATGTTGCCATTGATGTCGTCTTTGGTTGTATCTGTTGCAAAAAACATGATTGGGGAATCTTGTATTGAATATATATTCTTTCTTTTCATACACTGTTTTATAGACTTTAATAAACTGTTTGTTCCAGATCGCTCTCGTTCTCATTGATCAGCAGTGATAGCTGGAACTGCTCAAAGACTTTTTTAAAGTATTTTAATGACAATATATACATTTTAAACCCCAGAGAATAAGAATAACTTTATTTCCCTTAAATACATATTTGCACTACTTTCACTTCTCCATATCGCTTCGTTTTTGGCAAATGTACACAATAGCAATACCGATATTATTTACAGTTTTGTCAGGTGGGAAATAATTGAAAGGATTTTATCTGGGATGCAACTGGATAACTATCGTAGATCTGCAGCTGTTCAGACCCATACAAGTATCTATGGCAACACATTTTCACTAGATATGTTTAGGCAAATTTTGGAGCACATTTCCGTTTTACTGTAAGATAATTAGTAGATGATCCCGATTATACTTAAATCATCACAGAGGTACCATTAAATATCCAAATGATCTCTGCACCATAATTTAGGAAAAACAAGTGAAAGATGAATAGTTTTTAGGTCAGACAAGTGATCATTACTGTGTACTTCACGTTTGAGTCGAGATTAAGTTATGGACCCCCAGAGAAAATCAGCAGAAAGTCTAATAAAATAATAAAGAAATACTGTGTTAAATGCTTCTGTTTTACTGCTAAACTAAAAACAAGCACCAAACACACATGTATGTTATTCACACTAGCATGAAAGAGATCTGAACAGGCATGTGTGGTAGATTTAAACCACTCCAGAGTGGATGTTTTTGTCACTGGGAATTCTGGAATGAATCATCATGAAAAGTATTACACACAGAAATCATAATGGATGATCGAACGGTTGCAATATAGATTAATTTGGATATCTCGGTGAGGAATGGACTTTTGTTTGGTGTGTTACCAATAAAAGCACATACAGCCTGATAATTAAATGAAACTCAAATATGATGATCAAGGAAAATGATAAGCTATAAACTTATTAATATATATATATATATATGAAAGTGAACCATTCAGTGTAGAATATGAATCAGCCCTACAACCTCATTACAGCTTCTCAAGTTATCTCAGTGACCACAAAACTCCCCTTTTTTCAATTTCAAACAAGCAAACACACAAACATTTAAAGTTCCCAGGAAAAGGCCTGACGTGTCAGAAAACATTGCACAGATGGAGCAGAAAAAAAAAATAGAAGAACTTTGAGTTTAAAACAATTCATCTCATAAACACAGAGAGAAGGCCTTGAGATGGAGAGGACAAAGAGATGAAAGCCAGATCCAAAATCTCAATATGAACTGCCATGAGGAAGCAGAGGGGCCACGAGCAGGAAATGAGTCTGTTCTTCTAAAGGGTTCCCCAGGTCTCTGGCGGAGGGAACTGCTCTACATTTCCACTTTCGTCGTGTGATTCTTCTCCTATATCAAATGTCAGTTTGTATCGCAACCGCACTTTCTCCTTAAAGAAATGAACACAATCACATTTCATCAGCAACAAAGACTGCCACAGTTCAATGAGCTCACACATTATAGCCAAATATATTTAAAATACTATTGCAGAGTCGCCTCTGAATGGGGTTACCTTGTAAGGGTTGGCTAACAGTAGGACTTGTGTGATGGCAGCAGGGGGCAGTAAAGGGTTGAAGGCAGGTAAATCTGATCCCGATGGTGGTTGGAGCTTCACTCTCATAGTCTGAGTGTGCGCGCACACACACACACACACACACACACACACCCCTTCAGTTCAGGGTTTAACAGAGATTCACCAATGATGGATGGATGGATGGATGGATGGAGTTACCTTAGGAACGGCAGCCTGGAATCGTATGTTTGTGATGGGCACAGGGGCAGAGGACAACATGGAGATTATAACAACCAATACATCCGGCCGGGCTGGTGGAGACTCTCTTGCAAAATGGAACAAAACCCGAAGGCTGTGTTTATCGAAGATCGTCTCGGGCAACAAGGTACCTGCAAGGCCACAGACCGAAAAGCATGAAAACAAATGCTGAACAGCAAAGACAACTAGGACACACATAATCACACCCCGAGCACCAACACGACCATCAGTGCTCAGAATGCATGTACAAGCTTAACCATGAACACATTTCATCAGCACAACTGTGATTAAAAACATCCTTCCCTAAACTTACTAGGTTTAATAGACTCCAGGGGCACAGTCACATTAGCTAATGATATGTCATCCTGGGGGGTCGAAGCTGGAGTGACGCCTGCGGTAGGCTGTGAATTCAGGTGAGCTCCTGGCTCAAAAGTCAACATGGGGCTGGGGGTCGATGCAGAGTTGTTTCCAGACTTGATCTGAAGGTCTCGTAGGGTGGGTTTGGAATAAGACTGAAGTTTGTCCCTTTTGAGAAAGATTGAATGTATATTTCTGGGCTGTACATTTTTAAAGTGTGAATATCAGCTTTTTGCCACAGTTATATGTGAAATGGTTCTATGTTTACCATTTGACCTGAAGACTCTCAGGGGGTAGAGACTGCTGCAGGAGGGTTTTACCCAACAGGTCTAACTCATCTAGGGCTTTAGTTGATGTCACGGGAGTCTTGGTGGCACATCCCACTGGCACCAGCATTGAAGGGACCGCTGCAACAGGTGTGTCTACAGACTCTGACGACTAATAAAAAACATTATGCAGGCATCCATGATCCACTTACATAATTCATAAATATACATGATCCTTACCACACCATAACAATACAAGTAATGTCATTTATTATTATCTTGCCCACCTGAAAGGTGTTCCACGTCGTGGTGTCTGACTGGGAAGATGCCACGTTAGGATCAACGTCAGTCAAGCCTGAGACAGAGAGACGAACATCAGTATTGTACAACTGTACTTCCTACACACAGTTGTCATGGTCACTACATATCTTTATAATTAGCGCTTTAAAAATGTCCTTTTAATTTGAACAATCTGAGATATATATATATATATATATATATATTAGTAGAATCTAACAAGCTTTTAATACACCTTTTCAGTGGATGTTGAACTAGATTACGATAGAAAGTCAGTTTACAAAATCCCATCCTGTAAAGAACAACCCTGTAAAGCAGCAACATCGAGCCTAAAGGGAGAAATCAGGACGCGCTTTTCACTGCATCTTAAAGTAGTTTAGTTTGAACTTAATGTTTGCACTGGAGCTCCAGAAGGAACGATATTTCGTTTTTCTCCATTAGCCTGCAATGTGTTCAAAATGACAACAAACCTGAATTGACGTCAACGTTTATATTTTCATCCTTTAACGGAGAGATTTCTTTAAATCTGACAAAAACTGACAATTTTCCAAAATAAACTGATTCTATGAATCAGAAATCAATTTCAAGTAGATATCCAGCAGATAAGTCGCCTCACCACAATATTTGGGTTTCACATTTTTAAAGAATATTAATACAAAATGTCCACAGTGAAATGGTCAACGGAAGTGTCCAGACGAGGCCCTTTGACACGCAAGTTTAGATCTTACCGAATTTCAATCAATGAAAAAGAATCAAAGCATTAAACTGTAATTTCATGATCAGTCACTTCCAAAGACTCGTAATCACAATCAATATCATATCAATCAGTCCAAACAAGGATGTTAATGATTAATCGATGCTCAATTAATTGTTGTTAATAATTTAATTGATTAAGCTTATCGATCATCAATTAATACTCTTCAGTAATCATGAGATAGTGGTGAAAGAACGTTCAAGTTGGAATTGACCCGAACATCGTAAAAAGGAAGGACAGATCACATTATATTCTAAATATCAATAAGTGTTGAATGGCAAAAGCATAGCTTCAATCGTAGCACAACGACGGTTATATTATTTGTCCTGATATCCAGAGAAACATCCTTGTTCCTTATTTCAGTGCGTGTGAATAAGAAAAACAATGAAATATTTTTGGGAACTTTACAGTTTCGTTGCCTATTGTTTGGTTGGTTAAGGTTTTAAAGGTTTGGGATTAGGGTTAAAATGCGCTTGATTTACATTTTTCCCTATTTGGGCTGTTTTTATAGATTCAGATGTGTTTTGAACAATCATTGGGCTAATCTGGCAACACTGTCTGTGTCTCTTCACACTTCCTTGCTCGTAAAGACGAAGCGGGCTCTACGTAATTAGCGTTGGCGTGTTTCTCTATAAATGAACATTATGTTTACTGCACAGGCGTGATGGTGTGTTAAAGTGCAACATGTTACATTTAAACAGTGTGATATGCTACAAGACATTATTTGGAGTCCTCCACATGAGTTTTGCAGTTTTAAGGTTAACAATTAATCGATTATTCATTTTCATTCCTTGGTTCAAAACAAAGAGCAGATTAAGTTAATAATAGTAGAAGCGTAATCTCAAATAAGTGCTTTCACCCAGTGACATGAGCTCATCGTCCAGAAGGCTGATGCTCAGCTCCTGTGACGGCAGCGTCTGAGAGGGAAATTCAGATAAAGACTGAGCTGTAGAGGAAGTGTCCAGTCCTGTCAGGTCCAATAGTGCTGTACTGCTGCCTATCAACACCAAGAGGATCAAATCACTCTTAATAACTATTACGGTGCACTCCAATACACAAGAACTCCTCAAGACTCATGGTACACACTACAGTGAGAAATCTATATGGTTCTCCATTTACTGTAGATGTGTGCATGCTGAACATCTGAGAGAACATGGAGGCATCCGCAGTGTACCTGTGAGTCTGACTGTGCTGTCGGTGTCTCCATTCACCTCCTCTCTCTTCACCAGCTGCCTGTACAGGTTGATCACCTGCGTTAGACTGTCATTTGCCTGCAAGATCTCCGCTGCAGACAAACACCGTGTCAGTGATTCATCCTGTTCATCTAAAACAGCTCATAGGCTCTATTAGTATAATTACGGTTTAGGCTTTGCCCTGCACGCCTCACCGAGAGCTTCATCGTTGTCTTCAGTATCACTGGCCAGTCTGAACAGAGTAGGTCTCATCTTCTCACAGCGCTGGTACAGTTCCTGCAACGACAACAAAATTAGCATATACATAAATACTGCTGATAAAATTACTACAAGTTTTAATTTAATACATACGTCAAATAATTCATGGAAATAACTGAATTCAATATTTGCTGAGAAACGCCCCCAAATTAAGGTAAATACAAAACATTACATACATTACAAACAGTGGCTTTAGAAATCAATATATTGTTTTATTTTCATATCACTGAACACAACCCTATCACTGGCCTACAGTCGGCAGCACCTCAGCAGGTCAGTCTACGGTCCTTTTGTGGTGCCATTGATTTGTGTGCTGTGAAAGTGGAGAGATACCAGTCCGCTTTGCACTTTATGACACAAGTACCTCATGGCTTATCATTCATAACTGCATTTGGGGCAGCTGTGGATCAGGTGGTACAGCGGGTCGGACACTAATCCCAGGGTTGGCAGTTTGATGCCCGGCCCACATGACTCCACATGCCGAAGTGTCCTTGGGCAAGACACTGAACCCCAAGTTGCTCCCAATGGCAGACTGGCACCTTGCATGCAGCTCTGCCGCCGTGTGTGTGTGTGTGAGAATGCGCTTTGAATACTGTAGAGGTTAAAAAGGCGCTATAAAATTGCAGACCATTTACCACTACATGCTTCATATTCCAGTCACACTTTACTATCCTCATATGGGAATTTTAAGCGAGTATAGTGTACATATACCATGATGTGTTTTTGTGGCTCATATTCCATTCTTGTATCACCTAAAATAAACGGACCGGCCACATTTAGAGCAGTGCAATGCATTAAGATGATCCTCTTTGAAGTGTTCTGATGTAATAGAGCTTTAACATAACGTGAGAGAGTGAAGAATTTAGGACAGAAATAAAGTATACATTATTACTATTGCATAATGTAAAATAATATGATTGGCGGTGTTGTCTACATATAAAATATTACTTTTTTTGTATTTCTATTCCTGTGCAAGAATTAGTTATTGAAAAATTCTTTAAAGCCTTTAAAGTAATCATATAGTCCTCAAAATGTTCTGTTGACAGAGTATAACAAGTTTCGTTAAATACAGACATTGCATTCAGAAGATAGAGGTGGATGGGTGAATGTGGGCCAAAACCCAAATACTAATCAGCTTAATTCATTGAAACTATTTGACAAATAGTTAATATTATATTATAGATAATAATTAATAATAAAAAAAAAAGAAATTGTCAGGAGGGTCCCTAAAGGTTAAATGCCCCATTTTGTGTGAATCGGACAAACGGCCTAAGAGGTTAGGGTTCTCAGAAATTCAAAATGGTGGAAAAAAAATATAGATGGAATTAAAATATCCTTAATATCCCTTTTTCAGTCTGTACCAAGTAGGTACCAATTGTAGGTCTTTGGTTTGACCCCTCTCATCCTTTTTCCGAAACTCATGTAGGTTAGGCCACGCAGAGTCAGCTTTATAGGTGCCTGGGGTCATGTGGTACACACAGGGCTTGATTTGAGGGATACGAGGGGATGCCCTCCCTCTTCATCCGCCCCTTTAGATCAATTCAGTCATGTATTATTTAGAACTAATCAAGCAAAAATATTGAATTTCAATACGTTTGATAATAACAGACTTTAAATAATGCTGATTAGCCGGTCAGAATTAGATTTGGACATGTGTGAGGTGAAATCCCCCACTAAGATCGGGACACGTGTACAGTTTGAACATATGCTGCCCAACCTTGAGCATGCGAGCGCTGTGAAAAACAACGGCAGTTTTCTGAAAACACTGGCAGGTATGTCGGAGTTTGCGAGGGGATGATTTGTTCTTGTGTTCACATGAATCTTACATCACAAGTTTTCAAATGTTTCACGCACTTTCAGACATGGTCAAGTAGTAGATTTGAGTAGACAAATGTGTCTGCAGTGGGCGAGCGATCTAGAACAAAACCCTTATCATGATCATAACGTGGATTCTTTTCATGAAATGGATCATAAATACAGTAACAGGTACCAGGTGCATGTCATGTTCATGTGTTTTAAGGGTCAGTGAAGTGACGCTCTCTTTTGTCCAGATCTATTCAATTAAAAATACATCAAAAATGCAATTCACACAAAACATTTACTTGAATACACTTCTATGAACATTTCAATCGTGGATATTTTCTTTCTGGGGCTTAAAGTAAAAAATATCATGTGGTGTCCAGAGACAGTAAAACACAAGTCTAATTAAAATCTGGCATTCCTAAAAATGTTGTCATGACTAGAGCAGAATAATCTTTTATTGTTATTTAAAAAATAAGCATGTATTCAAGGTGCAAAGAAAGGGTTATAAAACATTTTTTTTTTTTGTTTTTTTTTTTTTGCTTTTTCAAAAATGTATGACACCAAATTGTACACAAAGATTACATTTTTGAGAAAATGCCACAAGTATTTTAAACTAGATTTTAAAAGATTTCTCATTATAACACCTTGTACAACCTTCAATGACCCACAAGTGTAATTGCAGGAAGGGTCAGTTAACAGAAACCTCCTCAGGTATACCGAAGTGGGTATAACCCTAACCGAAGCGGGTATAACCCTAACCGAAGCGGGTATAACCCTAACCGAAGCGGGTATAACCCTCCGAAGCGGGTATAACCCTAACCGAAGCGGGTATAACCCTAACCGAATCTAGATTTCTAGAAATATGGTAGATGGGAGGAGATTCAGCTGGTGCTCCGGCAGAAAGAAAAAAAATCTTTTTTTTTGTAAATTACAAAATGTCTAAATGCCTATATGTAAATTTAACAACAGCTGGACGGAAGAATTTAATTTAATATCCCGAAGCCATATCAACAACACCCACGCCTTTTGCAAAGTGTGTCGCACTGATTTTAATATCGGACACGGTGGGCAAAATTACGTTACTCAGCACATTAAATCACTTACGGCACAATTTGTATGTATTTATCCTGCCTCTGCCATCCAGCACCCCATTTCACCTCCTGGATTTGTGTACCCAAATGTTGACAGGTAACAGGCTGCGTGTGTGACATGACACTACGGAGACTCCACTATGGAGAACAGCTGGTCATCCAGGACCATGAATTCCATATTTTTCCTCGTAATTGCTTTGGTCTTTTCGCTGATCATACCAAGGAAAGATGGGAGATGATGTTGACTTGTGGCTGGCTCTGAGCTCTGGCTAGCTTTAGCCGCTTTCCCTTTTTTAAAATGGGCATTTTCAGTTGGGTGAGGGTGTTTTAAGTGTCTAATTAGGTTTGTTGTTCCGAACGTTATTGTGGTGGTTCCCCCACGGTTTACTTTAGCCTTATAATTATTACACATTGCGAACTTTATGTATTCTTCACTCACAGTGAAGAACTTCCACGTTATCACGGCTGTGACGTTATTGCCTGCACTGCTGGCAACAAAACGGACCGGCTCGGAATCGGAAAGAAGTGAGGCTGACCGGCCGGTTACCGGTCCGGGCCGAGCATGCGGAAAATCGTCCGATTCCGGTCCCTGGCCGGTCGATCGGCGCATCTCTATCCAATACCTGAGTGAAGTGCTGTTTCAGGAGTGCAAGAGGGTATTTTCTAACACACATATATGTGTGTGTGTGTGTGTGTGTGTGTGTGTGTGTGTGTGTGTGTGCACGAGCGAGACCTTGATGAGCTCCTCGTTGTGTGAGCTGGTCTCTTTGCTGTAATCTCCCAGGAGCTGTGTGAGAAGCCCAACACTCTCCTTCACCTCCTGAATAGCATTCACCCTCTTCGACACCTTTTCCATACGCTTCTGATCCTGAAAGCACACCAATATGCATTACAAAACGTAGATATGCTAAGCACACACAGAACAAGTTTGCTTTTGTGAGTAACGGTATGGTGTATTGGGAATGGACATGATGCTATATAAATGTGTCAAATGCTAGAGATTGTGCTCTACCAACCGCTCATTCAATAATACTTTCTTTTTTAAAAGTGAACATAATGAAATGCTTTTCATGCACTGATACATCTTATTTATTTGTCATGAATAATTATATTTTGGTTTGCGTACACACACACACACACACACACACACATTTACCTCCTGAACCATTTCCTTGATTAGTTTGTTTGCAGCTCGCAGGTCTTCAGGATGTGAGCTATTCAGAAGACGGGATAACATCTACACAATGAGAGGAAGACAGAAAGCATGAGAGATGAAAAAGAATAGTGGATGACAGTGAGAGACCAATAGTCCTGCAGTGTGTGCACTCCTGCTATGACGGATTACAAAAACATGTTTGAAATCTAAAGACAGGTGTAAATCAGGTCTAAAAGGTTTTGAGATTTTTCCACCTCAACCACTTTCGGAGGTGGTCAAAAATGCATATGACCTTTGGCCTTGTAGTTTCACAGCAGCCAAGTGCCACCTACTCACCTGTCAATCAACTGATGCACTAAAACTAGTTTAACTTTGCCAGTTACATGCAGATTTAAAAGGAAATAACTCTGATCTGAACATTTTAAAAAGCAAATACATGTGCATCATTAAACTTCTTCAGTGTGCCTCATATCAGCATGCAGATGACACAGATGAAAACACACCTCTGAATCTCAGTTATTACAGGTAACTCCACTAAAATAACTCAGAATTCTGCTCTTAACATCAAGTTTGCACTTAGATTAAATGCAAGCAGGCCCAGTTCCTGATCAAAACACTGAGAGTGCTTCTAAAACACAAGCAGTGCTCTGTATAAAGTGGAGATGCAATGTACAGTAAAAATAAAGATGAAATTGGGTTTAATGGTACAAAAAAACGTCATATTTAATCCACTAATTACACTGCCTTAGTTTCAGATTTTATTACATTGTATTTTAATTGATTATAAAAGTGACATTTTCTGCACATAAATGCAGAGAGCGATATTACACAGCAACCACTGATCTAAACTATTGAGCATCTAAATATGAGATCTTGTTTGCCGTGATCACGCTTACATATGAAAATAGCTGCAAATGCATCAACAGGGTGCTCGTGCTTGTGTGTGTCAACAAAGCAGCACCATTCACATATGGACGACTATTTCTGATTAACATTTTTTCGTTGATTCATACAGATAACAAAGAAAAGTAAAACAAATATACACAGAACCAACATTTACCCCCCACTATAACCCCTCCCAATCACCACAAATAATAATATATCATCTGCGTAAAGTAAAAGCTTGAGCGCCACACCTCCCGTCATCACCCCTGGAAAATTCTTCCTTTCTTACCGCGGCTGCTAATGACTCCAGGGCAAGACAGAACAATAATGGGGGAAGAGGGCAACCCTGCCGGTGCCCCTATCCAGAGTAAAATAATCAGAAATTAATCCATTTGTTTGTACCGCTGCTACCGGGTGTCTATAAAGTAACTTAATCCAAACAATAAAAATATTCCCAAACCCGTATATTTCCAAAATCTTTAAAAGATAATCCCATTCTACCATATCAAACGCCTTTCCGGCATCAAGTGAGATGCAGCGACCGGAGTCTGATCATTCGCCACTGACCACATGATATTGATGAAACTCCTAATGTTATCAGAAGAACTACAGCCCAGAATAAACCCCACCTGATCTATATGTATAAGAGATGCCATAACTTAATCGGTTAGCCAGATTTTAACATCTAGCTGGATCAGGGAAATCGGAGGGTAACTCTTACACTCGCTTGGATCTTTGTCCTGTTTAAGAATCAGACTGATCCGGGCTTGTGTCATGGTTGGCAGAAGTTTTCCATTCTTTAATGATTCTGTATAAACTTCTAACAAAAGTGGAACCAGTTCTGTAGCATAAGATCTAAAAAACTCATCAGCAACACCATCTGGCCCCGGAGCTTTCCTGTAGGCAAGGCCTTAATTACCTCACCAAGCTCCTCAGAGATCATATCATAATCAAGTGAATTTTCTAATGGTTCCACAAAGTTTCTAATATCCTCATCACTAGATGAAGATGTGGAACTATAAAGATCAAGATATAATTCTTTAAAGCGTTATTAATATCAATGGCTGAGGTAAATATTTCACCACCAGCAGATTTCCCAGAGGGAATGGTAGAAAAAGCTTAATATATCTAGCCAAAAGCTTCCCTGCTTTGTCCCCCGACTCAAAGTATGACTGTCTTGCCCTGAATAACCAAAACTCAAAAACAAAATAGTATTATATCTGTATTTCAATCGGGTCAATTCTCTGAGGCCACCAGACGACATTCGGTGCTTCAGCTCTGCCTCGGCACTTTTAATATTCCGTTCTAACTCCACGAGTTCTCGTGCTTTGGATTTTTTGGTGAATGAGGAATACTGTATGATACGACCCCTAAGAACCACCTTAAGTGCATCCCAAGCCACGCCCACAGAGGATACTGAGCTCCAGTTGATCTCCATATAAACATTGATTTCAGCCTTTAACATTTGTTGGAAATCAGGATTTTGCAAACGGGAAACATTATTGTGCCGACTACATGATTTCCTCTCTCCATATGTGGCAACACCTCTAAACTCATCAGGGTTTGACCTGAGACTAAAATTGTCCCTATTGAGCAATCAACAACAGGTGAAATGAGGGACTTAGATATATAAAAAAAATCTATTCTAGAATAAATCTTATGGACTGATGAAAAGAATGTATAGTCCCAACCAGATGGGTTCAAAAGTCTCCAAATATCTATAAGACCAAGATTTTTACACATTCTGTGAAGCATCAGTGTTGCTCTAGGGGGCTTACACACTTTTGCTTCACAATGATCAAGGACTGAGTCCATCAATAGATTAAAGTCTCCTCCCAATATTATATCACGAGGGGTTCCAGCGGCTTGAAACATCCCTTCAAGATCTATTAAAAAAAAAGCCCTGATCATCAACGTTAGGTGCATAAATATCAGCCAAAATAAGTCTTTCTCCCTGAATTTCAGATAAAACTATAATGACTTTTCCCAATTTATCTTTAATCTGTTTGAGACATTTGAATTGTAGTGGCAATGTAATGACTCCCCTGCTCTTGAGCCGGCACTAAGAAAACATCTCCACCCCATATCTTCCCAAATTTTTTCAGCTTCCTGTGGAGAAAGATGCATTTCTTTTTTTTTTTTTGTTAGTTAGTTTTTCCAAAATTTTTCTCCCCAATTTGGAACGCCCAATTCCCAAAGCGCTCTCTAGGTCCTCGTGGTGGCGTAGTGACTGGCCTCAATCCGGGTGGTGGAGGACGAATCTCAGTTGCCTCTGTGTCTGAGAACATCAATCTGCGCATCTTATCATGTGGCTTGTTGAGCGCGTTAAAGTGGAGACGTAGCGCATGTGGAGGCTTCACGCTATTCTCCACAGCATCCACGCACAACTCACCACACGCCCCACCGAGAGTGAACCACATTATAGCAACCACGGGGAGGTTACCCCATGTGACTACCCAAATTGGTTGCTTAGGAGACCTGACTGAATCACGAAAGATGCGTTTCTTTAAGAAACACTATATCATATTTCTTATGCGTAAGAAGAGAAATAACCTTTTTATGGGATGCCCCAACTCATTCACTTCCACGTGGGGAGAGACAATCCACTCATATTAACATTTGACATTTTTACATTTAAGAAAAAATAGATTGTGTGTGAAAAACTAAATTATAAAGACCACATTCCAACATCAGTGCAACAATCAATCCCCAAACTTCCCCCTGAACCAAACAAAAAGAAAGCGCCCGTGACAATTTTGCCATCAGATTGCCATTTCGTGAGATAGAATTTCACAACAAAATATAATCTACAAAACAAACTCCAGCCAATAGGCAGAATAAGAACAAAGAACATGAAGATTCATCCACATAAGTCCCGAAGATGTGTTCCTCCACAAAACAAACTCCAGCCACTAGGCAGGCGCTCAATTTCCTCGGACAGTCAAACAAATGTACAGTGAGCCGGCCCATTCCACTGCTGCATGAGTGCAACAAATGACCCAATCACTCCAATGACTGTAAAGACATAATCCACAAAACAAACTCCATCCAATCAGAGGCACAAGCACAAAGAACGAGCAGATTCATCCACACAACTGTCCCAAAGGAGAGTTACTCTACAAAACAAACTCAAAAAGCACAAAAAGAAACAAAAAGGGTTCTCAAGAGTTTCATGCATTCCTTGAATCCATCACGTTTCTCTCTTGTCGAAGTATGGGAAAAAATGCTGTGGTTCTTCCAAGAAAGCCTTCCTTTACTCCTCACCACAAGATCTTTATTTGATGATCTTAAAAATTTGCCAGAATTGATCGGGCCTGTCTCCCTCAGTGGATTGCTGATCCAGAACACTGTGAGCTCACTCGATTTCCTGCTTATGGCCTGTTATGTGGAGCAGACTCTGAAAGAGCCCATCCAGGAATCTCACCCATATCCTGACCCTCTTCGGCCTCAAGAATTCCAACAAAATGGACGTCATTCCACCCAGACATGCTCTAAATCCACCTTATTCGCTTTTATCCAATTTAGACTCATGGCAGTGATTGATTGTGTATTACAGCAAGATCCTCCAAGTCAGCAACGACCTTCATCAGCATTGCCGACATAATCAACATTTCTCACCGAATTTCCTGCACTTGAACATATAAATGCCGCAAAAGAGACAAAGGTGAAAGTACAAAACGATTGAGGAAATATTTTGCTACATCAAAATGGTTTGAACATTAAAACAGAAATTTTGCAGTGAAGTAAAGGTTATATATTTACAAATGTAAAGTGCCATTTACTGCACTCAAACTCTTATTCTTTGAAACTGTAGTCCAGAGCTCTAATCAGAAGAATGATCTTTATTGTCATTATACACAGGTACAATGAAACTCTAGAAATTAAATAATATAATAACAATACAAATAAGTAAGAGCAGTATCAAAATATTGCAGCAACGTTGGAGAAGATAGCAGTAGCAGCTACATGTGCTGAAGGTGACAATTTGCAACTGTCAAAAGTGACGTTAGTGCAAGTATGTTGGACCTTGTATGGCCTAGTATGCGCGCGCTCAGTTTGTTTTCACTGCTCTGTGGGAGAGGTGTGACGGAAGCTACAGCTCTAGCATAGAAGCTGTTCCTCAGTCTGTTAGTTGTCGATTTTATTGTCCTGAACCATTTGCCGGATGGCAGCGGTTCAAACAGGGAATGATCGGGGTGTGTGGTGTCTGATTATGCTGCTTGCTTTCTATATCAGTCTGCTGGCATAGATGGTGTCCAGTTAAGGGAGCTCCATCCTGACAATGCACTAGGCATCCTTCGCCACATGATGCAGTTCTTTCCGCTTGGCGGCTGTGCAGCTGGCATACCACAATGTGGTGCAATTAGTCAGGATGGTTTCAATTGTGACCCTGAGAGGAACCAAGGCCCAGATTGCTTAGTTTGCTGACCAGTATATGGGGGATAACTGTATTGAATGCGAAGCTGAAGTCCACGAATAACATCCTCACATAACGGTTTGGTTCCTCCAAGTGTGTCAGCGGTGTGGAGAGTTGTTGTGATGGCGTCTTCTGTGGAGTGGTTTGCGTGGTAGGCAAACTGGTGCATGTCCAGATTGGGTTGTATGATTGTTTTCATATGTGAGAGCATAAGTCTCACAAAGCACTTCATAGCTATGGGTGTTAGTGCCACAGGGCGGTAGTCATTCAGGTCCTTCAAAGCTGATTTTTTGGGCACTGGAATGATGGTGGAGGATTTGAGGTAAGTTGGAATAGCAGCTTGTTGTAATGAGAGGCTGAATATGTTTGTGAACACCTCTGCAAGCTGATCGGCACATGCTTTCAGTACCTGTCCTCCGTCAGGGCAAGTTGCCTTGCTTGCATTGATTTTACTCATGATGGTCCTCACCTGATGGGTCTGAAGGACCAGAGTTGACTCTCCGTCAGATGGGTTGATGAGTAGAACAGCCTCCTCCCTCTGAGTGTCAAAGCAGCAAAGAACTGGTTCAGGACATAAGGCAGTGTGGCATCATCATTTGGCAGCAGATTTTTAGCTTTGTAGTCCGTCAGTGCCTTGACCTCATTCCACATGATGCGAGGGTTGTTGTTGTCAAATTGATCTTCAATGCGCTGTTTGTATTTGCGCTTTGCATCCCTGATGCCTCTCCAGAATTTCCCCCATGCTTCACTGTAGGCTTGTTTGTCACCTGTCCTGAAGGCAGCATACCGCTCCCTGAGTAGTGCCCTAACAGTGGTGTTAAGACACAGCTTTTGGTTGGGAAACACCTTTATTGTCTTCTTTGTTAACACATTTTCCATGCAAAAATGTATATATCCTAGGACTGAACCAGCATATTCCTCCAGTTCTGTCCTCAACTGCAAAGCCCAGCTTCCGCACGTGCCGCCATCTGTCTAATTAACCACTGCACCACACAAGTGTGAACAATGTCAAAGAGACAACAAGTTGAAAGTCCATAGCAATTGCTGAAAAAATGTTGTAGTTACAGCAAAGGGGGTATTTACACTTGGTCACTTTTCAGATCATGAAAATACCAAGCGTAAATGCCCTCCAAGACAGAAACGAGATGGATATAAATCCGATCACCGCCGGAGAAGGTTTGAAACACATTTAATTCGAAACTCAGTAAAGTGTAAATACATCTGGATGATTAAGCCACATATGTAAATTGTACTCACCCAAACAGCGCTATGTCAGCTTAGGGAAAAAGTGAAACATAACAGCTGCAACAGTCTTTGCATAGGGCTTGTGTCGCACAATCAATGAAATTAAGAAAAGGATGGACGTTGCAGGAGACAAAACTTTTTTTTTTTTTTTTTTATTTACTTGATTTGGATCGCTGACGAAACAAACTAAACTATAATTATATAACAATTGTTATTAAAAGAATATATGCTAAAATTTTCTCGTTATTCATTCTAACTTCACAATGAGGACTTTGATTGCATAATGTTTTGTTACAGAATAATTTCTATAAAGCTGCTTTGAAACAATGTGTTGTGAAAAGTGTTATGCAAATAAATACTACTTGACTAAACACAGACAATGAGCACACCTAACGCACATGGACTTATCTTAACTGCGAGAAGCGCAGAAGGGAAAAAACACAGCACACACTGATACCTGCGTGTGAGGCAGTCATATGGAATTAAATAATAATTCCTGGTTGCTAGGGAGGGTAGATTCACATGGGGTAACCAAATTGGCCCGGTTGCTAGGGAGGGTAGAGTCACATGGGGTAACCAAATTGGCCCGGTTGCTAGGGAGGGTAGATTCACATGGGGTAACCAAATTGGCCCGGTTGCTAGGGAGGGTAGATTCACATGGGGTAACCAAATTGGCCCGGTTGCTAGGGAGGGTAGATTCAGATGGGGTAACCAAATTGGCCCGGTTGCTAGGGAGGGTAGATTCAGATGGGGTAACCAAATTGGCCCGGTTGCTAGGGAGGGTAGATTCAGATGGGGTAACCAAATTGGCCCGGTTGCTAGGGAGGGTAGATTCACATGGGTAACCAAATTGGCCCGGTTGCTAGGGAGGGTAGATTCACATGGGTAACCAAATTGGCCCGGTTGCTAGGGAGGGTAGATTCAGATGGGGTAACCAAATTGGCCCGGTTGCTAGGGAGGGTAGATTCAGATGGGGTAACCAAATTGGCCCGGTTGCTAGGGAGGGTAGATTCACATGGGTAACCAAATTGGCCCGGTTGCTAGGGAGGGTAGATTCACATGGGTAACCAAATTGGCCCGGTTGCTAGGGAGGGTAGAGTCACATGGGGTAACCAAATTGTCCCGGTTGCTAGGGAGGGTAGAGTCACATGGGGTAACCAAATTGGCCGGTTGCTAGGGAGGGTAGAGTCACATGGGGTAACCTCCTCGTGGTGGTGATTAGTGGTTCTCTCAATGGGGCGTGTGGTGAGTTGTGTGTGGATCGTGGAGAGTAGCATGAGTCTCCACATGCTGCGAGTCTCCGTGGTGTCACGCACAACGAGTCACGTGATAAGATGCGCAGATTGACAGAAGCAGAGGTAACTGAGATTCGTCCTCCGCCACCCGGATTGAGGCGAGTAACCACGCCACCACAAAGACCTACTAAGTAGTGGGACTTTTTTTTTTTTTTAAAACAGAAGAATTTACATTTACCATACTAATCGATTACAATGCTAAGCTGCTAAAAAGACTGTTTTCTTTTGAACTACAGGTGATGCTGTACCCAAATCTGATCAGGTACCCTCAGAACATGATATGGACGAACCATACAATTTGATTTGATTTTTATTTACTTCGCCCTTATAGGGCTTGGCCCCAAATAACAATGAGAAAACTAACGGAAATAATAGGGGCTACACCCCTTCGGGTAGTCTCTACTACCTTTGATTTCTCCTCATCCTCAAAGATGGCATTCTTGGCCCTGGGCGGTGGAGGGGGGAGTGGCTTGTCATCCGGAAGATCTGGGTCCTGTTTTACAATACCTGGAAAGAGATGAGGAATGACCATGACAACAATTACATTAACAAAATGCATCTGTGGTATGAGGGCAGGGCCTTCCTAAATCACACTTTACGATTACATGAGGAATCAGGAACGCTTACCTTGTTTCTTAAGCATTTGGTAAGCATCAGATATCTTCGTTTCTTCTGGTAAACTGACACTCCAGCTGTACATCATTTCTAAAACTTTTTTCTTCACTGGCTGGGGGGCTCGAGAACCAAGATACTGATGGGGGGGGGGGGGGGGGTTAGAGACAGTAACTGACAAATGCTTAATGGGTTAGTGATTATGTTGGGAATCTAATTAATTAGCGTCACTGATTATGAAAACACTGCATGAAATTAATTGTTTATATACAATGTTCAGAGTGAAATTAAGCATTATTTACAGACTTCATAAAACACAGGCAGCACTGCATAGCAAACCCAACACTAAATTAATCCACACACAGAGACACAGACAGGACTGTACCTTAGGGGAGACCACTTTGATGAGCTCGTTCAGGAAACGGAACTTCCCAACCTCATTATGGAACCTTTTCCCACAGTTTTTCACACACGTTTCTAGAACCTTTGTACACAAATACACAGGCCACACAGTCAATCATTTCTTATTAAACAGGAAGAACAGGCAGATCAGCAACAAAAGTTGTCAGTAACATTCATAGAAGCTGCAGCACAATTCTTTCAATGAAATTCCCAGCATTCTTACTTTCAGTGTGGTTTCCCATATGGAAAGAATTCAAAGCATTATGAAAGTGAGTTGCTAAAAGCATGAATATGTCCTTTCTGCCATCCTGAGGCACTGATGGGCTGCTGCTTTTAGACACTTGGTGGTCAGTTAAAAAGGACCAGGGATCAGTTTCAACATGTGACTTTGATCCAGTTAACACCTGGTATTAAGATCCATTACAGACATAAAAATGCTTCGTGAACAGTTCAATTACCCACATTGAGAGGTGTTCCAGGGGTGTCTCTAGGATTCCAAAATATCAGTATTTGGGAAGAAGAGCGTTATAAGCACTAAATGTGTTTATAAAGTAACTGTGTGCGGCAGGACGGAAGCCCGTCGGGTTCAGCATCATGAGCACAGCAGCGGTCATAAACGGCCGGTGGTGTCCTCTCTTCTCTCACTTCTCCAACACTTTCTGTCACTACACAAGAACTGTAATAATATGATTTTCTGCATATTTCATTTTATTCGTTTATTCAGCTACGAGGGAACCGTCTGAACACATTTAACCACTGATCTAACTTGTCAAACTGAACACAATGTAGTTTGACATCTGTGGGGATATCCAGTTTATTTGCTACTATATGTCAAAACAAACCTTAAATACCTTAGAAAGTTACAATGCCAATAGTGTTGGGAATTAATGGGGACCGAAATTAACCCAAATATCCTCGAAATTCAAAAACATTGGGGCAAAAAATGCCCACACAACACATTCCTGTTTTATTAATAATATCTGTTAGTTACAATTACATACATTGCGATCTTCTTTTCACTGAACATTATTATTATTCCCACCGTACGGTTCCTCGCACCATCATGTGCACAGATGGACTCTCCACTTCAATCAACACGCATCAGTTCGGTTTTTTACTCCCGTGTTAAATTCTGTAACCGTTCGCCCCTCGTAATAAACTGTTCTAGCGGGTAACACTCTCGCTCACGGTACTGTACTGTAATACTGTTGCGTCTCACCCGCTAGAGGACAAAAGTGCACATGTGATGTTATATAAAGAAGGGGTGAGAAATCACAAAACATAATGTAAACAAATGCTACAATTTACGGAATAATAATATCTCAATATGTTAATGACCATAATGTTAATTAGGACTGTATTATTATTACTACTGTAATACAATAATACATATACAGAACAACCACTTTTAGAGTTTGAATCCATCATATCTCACTAAACATTGAGTGAAACGAGTATATTTGCCTTAGTTTATTCAGTTGCATGTAGGAGTTGATAACAGTTTGCTTAATAACCTCATTCAACATCTGGATAATTGCTGCAATATCATAAATGATCAATTTCCACCTCTATGATATTATATTAGTTTTGTACCGTATGCTAACTTAATAGCCAATGTACTTAGACATACTGTACACATGGTTTGAAACACTTATTCTTTATTATAATAAAAAAAAAACAAAAAAAAAAAACAAATCACATTTTAGAATAATAGTCAAGTCATCAAAACTATGGAATAGCATAAATGGAACAATGGAAATTATTTTGTGACTAAACAAAATCAAAAATAAATCAAAACTGTGTTATATTTTAGCATCTTCAAAGTCGTCACCCATTGCCTAGAATTTGCAGACATGTACTCTTGACATTTTGTCCACCAGCTTCTTGAGGAATCACCCTGGGATGCTTTTAAACAGTATTGAAGGAGTTCCCATTTATGTTGGGCACTTTTTGGCTGATTTTCTTTATTATATGGTCCAAGTCATCCATTTCAAAAACATTTATTTGTAATTAAATTTCAGTTTTGTAATGAAATAAATTATTATGGTGGCACAATTATATTTTTGTCTACAAAACTCATTTCAAACTTTTAAAGCATACAACTTCAGATCAAAAGGTTTTCAATATCATGAGAAACTTTTCAGTCGAGAGTTTCAAAACTTTTGACCGGTTGTGAATAGTGTACATGAAATAAGAATGTGTTTGTCACAATGCACATTATCTAGATTAGAGATGATTATAAACATTTAGAATGTTACAAATGGCTGTTTCTATTTAAATAACTGTGGCATTCTCTTTTTTTTCTATCCCCTTTTCTCCCCAATGTGGAATGCCCAATTCACTCCAAGTCCTCCTGGTGGCGTAGTGACTCGCCTCAATCCGGGTGGCGGCGGATGAATCTCAGTTAGCTCTGCGTCTGAGACCGTCAATCCGCACATCTTATCATGTGACATGTTGAGCCCGTTGCCATGGAGACACGTGTGGAGGCTTCACGCTATTCTCCATATACAATAGTAGGCAAGTATAAACACCATGTGACCACACAGTCATCATACCGCTCAGGAAGGAGACGCCATCATGTGACCACACAGTCATCATACCGCTCAGGAAGGAGACGCCATCATGTGACCACACAGTCATCATACCGCTCAGGAAGGAGACACCATCATGTGACCACACAGTCATCATACCGCTCAGGAAGGAGACACCATCATGTGACCACACAGTCATCACACCGCTCAGGAAGGAGACACCATCATGTGACCACACAGTCATCATACCGCTCAGGAAGGAGACGCCATCATGTGACCACACAGTCATCACACCGCTCAGGAAGGAGACACCATCATGTGACCACACAGTCATCATACCGCTCAGGAAGGAGACACCATCATGTGACCACACAGTCATCATACCGCTCAGGAAGGAGACGCCATCATGTGACCACACAGTCATCACACCGCTCAGGAAGGAGACACCATCATGTGACCACACAGTCATCATACCGCTCAGGAAGGAGACGCATTCTGTCTCCTAGAGATGAACGTAGTTTGTGTGAAAAGTGCAAATCAATCCCAGAACAACAGCAAAGGACCTTGTGAAGATGCTGGAGGAAACAGGTGGACGAGTATCTAGATCCACAGCAAAACGAGTCCTATATGGACATAATGTTTTCATGTGCACATGGGGACAAAGATCTTACTTTTGGAGAAATGTCCTCTGGTCTGATGAAACAGAAATTGAACTGTTTGGCATCATGACCATCGATATGTTTTGGAGATGAAAGGGTGAAGATCACCATCCCAACCATGAAGCATAGTGAAGCATCATGTTGTGGGCGTGCAGCATCATGTTGTGGGGGGTGCAGCATCATGTTGTGGGGGTGCAGCATCATGTTGTGGGGGTGTTTGCTGCAGGATGGACTGGTGCACTTCACTAAATAGATGACATCATGAGGAAGGAACATTATGTGGACATATTGAAGCAACATCTCACATCAGACAGGAAGTTAAAGCTCGGTCGTAAATGGGTCTTCCAAATGGACAATGAACCCCAAGCACACCTCCAAAGTTAGGGTAAAATGGCTTAAGGACAACAAAGTCAAGGAATTGCCCTGACCTCAATCCGATAGAACATTTGTGGGCAGAACTGAAAAAGCGTGTGTGAGCAATGAGGCCGACAAACCTGACCCAGTTACACCAGTTACATCTGTATATACACACACCGACCAAAACAGTTCTGACCCGTCGAGGCATGGATCTACAAGACCTCTGAAAGTTTCCTGTGGTATCTGACACCAAGACGTTAGAAGCAGATCCTTTAAGTCCAGTAAGTTGTGAGGTGGAGCCGCTGTAGATCGGACTGTTGGTACAGCACATCCCATAGATACTCCATGTTGGGCCTGTCTGTTCTAGAGCTTTGACTTCCTCCACAGTGCTTAAAACTAGAAAATTCTCAGTAGAAATAAAATGGGTTGCATAAATGTTGTCATCTGCATCATGATGTCTAGGGAAGTCTTGTTTCACTTGAGTAAGCAATCTGCTCTGTTACTATTCCAGTTTGACACGTGGGTGCTCCAGGAATGGAGTAGAATGGAGCAGGGCAGATCATTTCACGTGCACAATTGGTACTGTGATGTCTTACACCATGCTCACGCAAAAATCCAAAATTTAATCACACAGCTGATAGTACCTATCAGATGAGAAGCATACTTTGCACATATAACATGCCGAACGTGAGATAAATATCATTTAATCCACTCAACAACACCTGAAAGACACTTCTGATGAGTTCTGAAAAGAAAACATCTGGGGCTAGACCAGAATCATTCTGCCCTAGTGACGCCTCTGTACGTGATCAAATTGCAACATGCAATAACACAGATCATGTGAAGCAAACACATCTGAAGCACAGTTATTACATTTACTCAACTAAAATAACCTCGAATTCTGCTCAAGAGACTGCGCAAATTTTTTCACATTTTATCATTATGAAGTAACACACTGACATATCGAGTATCGAAAACAGGAGCACATTTTGCTGCCAGCTGTGAATGGTGACATGTCCTGCTTGACCACTTGTGATCGGATCACCTGAGACGGATCTTAATCCCAGGTTTATACAGGCCCTAATCTCCAAAAAGGTGTGAATTTCAACTAACACTAAAAGTTGAAGCAAAAAACACCTAAAACAATGATTTTATAATAAATATTGTCCAATTGTCGATAACAGACTAAAGATTCAATCCCACCCAGTGAAAAGCCCTGAATGCTGATCTTACCATGAGCGCCTGTAAGGCCTCCCACTCCTGAGGGGACTGAATCTTGTGAGCCAGAAGTCTGGTCGCCAACTGTGGACTGAACACACAATGGATTTAAAAGACACGAAAACAAAACTAAGACAGGGTCCTTGAACATTTACATGTAGGAGGATTATTTACAATCGCATGCTATTTTAATGTTACTAATTTAGTTTGAGCCTATCTGGTTAATTGGGAGCTTTAAGAATCTGGATTACACACATGAAGATGTCAAAGCTGCAGGCTTGAGTTTGTGATTATAAATTACTCAACATCATTTACCCTTTTATATATATATATCACATAGATGAGGCATCTTTGAGTCATTTTAACCTAATACATGTCTCTAGGACTGATTCATTGTGCTGTGTTAAGCACATTTTTAAGGACATGTAGGTTTACAAACAATTGAAATGTGGACGTACCCTTCAGGTTCATTGCCGAGTTGGTCACAGAACAGTTGAATACTCTCCCAGTCAGTCTCTCGGTTTAAAGGGTTAGTTGCTTTGTCTACAGGTAACACAGAACAGTTAAGAAGAAAAGTCAGTATATAGTGAGAAAAAGTTCAAACCTGTCAATGGAAATTAAAGATGATCATATCTAATCAACGGTCATAAGATTTGAATTATTTGATTTTTAGTAATAACTCTAGACACACCTACCATGACCTCCAAAGTTGTTAAGCAATGGTAAAGTGTCATTTCAACGTTAAAAAAAAAAGATCGGTGGTGCAACAGTCAGAAACCCGTATCTGCATGATTTTATGCACTGCTGTCACACGATTGGCTGATTAGATAATCACAAAATATGTCGATGAACAGGTGTACTGAATAAAGTGGTGTGTGTGTGTGTGTGTATATATATCTATATTTTTTATTATTATTGGGATGATAGGAAAGGAAATGGATGTTATGCTTTAGTTTTGCAATCGTGATGCACTCGTTTCTACAGAAGACAAAACAGATTGTGTTCAGTATTTTGGGATAAATATCACTACACACCAGACACTGGATATTGGAGTGTGTTAATATGAATAAGCATTTGTGATTTCAGTTTGTTTTACTAAATTAAAATGTGTATTGTAAGAATAAATGAATTCTGATGTGTCTCGTTCAGATTGAATGTGAGAGCTGCAGTGGCTGATAACACTGGCAATATGTGATCCAGGCAACTATACAGGCTTTTTCATTTGTCCAGTGTGCTGAGGACATGTTTTAATAAAAGATTATCTGGGACACATGCTAATCTTGTTTCATTTCATTTCATGTTTTTTAAGCTTTCATTATTTTTCCAATAAGAGCCACGTTCATTGTGACTGCTTCCACAATTATCAGGCTAAAACCCATCATATCACTTCAGAAGACATGGATTAAACCACAAGAGTCATGTGGATCACCTTTATGGAACATTTATGTCCTTCTTGGAGCATGCAAGAGTGAGACCCCATCGACTTGCATTGTATGGATATATTCACATCATATTCAAAACATTTTTGTTTGTGTTCCGCAGAAAAACGAAAAATCATACAATTTTGAGATGGTGAGAAAATTATGAGAATTATAATTTTTGGGTGAAAATTTTCTTTAAAGACAAAAAGGTCACACTTTATATTAGATGGCCTTAACAACATGTACTAAAATTAAATACATTCAAGACTATGCATTTATGCAAAATTCCTACATGTGCTGCTATTGAGGTTGAGGTACGGGTAGGTTTAGGAGTAAGGGTAAGGTTAGGATTAGGGGTTAGAGTTAGGTTTTGGGATAAGGATAAAATGAACAGTGTAACTACAAATGTAATTAAATACATATAATTAAGTATTTTAAATGCACTTAAAATGCACCAACATGTATATAATAAGTACATTGTATCAAATGGTTAAGTATATAGTAGTTAAGGCCACCTAATATAAAGTGGGTCCAACAAAAACATTAAGGAATTATTTTTAATTAAGTTTTCAATGATGCGGTTTCCTAGTGATTTTGAGACATTTAAGACATTACAGATAAGATTTTCTGTAAAGCTACTTTAAACTATATTTATTGTGAAAAGCACTATAAACAAAACAGACTGAACACAAATAGGAAATATGGCCCCTTTAAGGAAGTAGCTTTATACATCCTCCACTGAGTTGAGCTGCACAGTACGTGAACAATCTGTAAATGGATTTACACTATAGGGACATAAAACACATTTACTGTCATTAAACATCTTAATTCAAGATCTTATTGATCATTTGAGCCTGTTTTCTAACAGAGACTCCTCCCATTGTACACACAGAGCGATAGCCAACTACTTTCCAACGCATTACAGGAGAGATCACAGTCAAACCACAGCAAACACACTAAAACAAAACATGTGTCAGAAACAGCAAACACTAAAATAAAACGTGTCAGAAACTTGATCATATCAGCGTTAGCATGCTAACTCCACTGCCAACAACACCATGATGGCACTTCATCTGCGCCCAATAAAGCGCCTCTGCCAAGCGTCAGTCCCGACCAGTGCGCGAACATCTTATCCAAAGTGTCACATCTGAATGTACTAAATCTGAAGTTAAAATGTGTTTGACTTACTGATACGGGACTCTAAACTCTGCTCGTCAGGCGGAGCCGCCATCTTCAAACAAGATCACGAGATCCAAATCTCGCGAGATCCTCAGTTGCCTCTGACAAAAAAACTCTTCCTCATATGATTCTCCTGTGCATCCGAGCTATATATATTTTTTATTATTATTATTTTTTTATGTATATGTATTTTTTTTTTTTATTTTTTTTTTTTTATTAATGCTGAAAAACAGGAACATACAAAAGAGAAAGCATATCTACATCACATAATATCAACCAAAACAATAATCAAGGAAACAACAACAAAACAGAAAAAGAAAATATATAGTATATAAAAAAAGAAAAGAAAAAAAATAAGAAAGAGAGAGAAAAAAAAAAAAAAAAAAAAACAATGTAGGGCTATTACATCACCTAAAAATGTTCACGTCAAGAGATCAAAGGCAGCGCAAATTCTAACAGTCCTTATAGCTTTCTTATTAGTAGATATTGAAATCACACTTAGATAATTTTCAATTTATTTTAAGAAGACAGAGAAGACAGGTTTACGTTTACAATTTGAAAATTTGCATTTGTGAATGTAAAATTTACTTAGGAAAATAATTAAATTAATGACAAAACAGATTTTGTGGGGTCTGAGTCAAAATCAAATCAAAATCAAATCAAATCACTTTATTGTCACACTACTGTGTACACGAGTGCAACAGCAGGTGAAATTCTTGTGTGCAGTTCCGAGTAACATTGCAGTAATGACAGTGACGAGACATAAACCACTTTACAATAACAACATATTTACACAACACGATTTACATAACAAATGTACACATACTTACACAACAATTTACATATCAAATGTACACAATACACACAATGTAGAATACACATACACTAGATAAGGATATATAATATATATATACACTAACTGAATTGGGAGGGAGAATATATTGACAGAATGAGGATTAATAAAGTGCAGTGCTGATTGTTGATCGTGAGAGATCATGTGTTCAAAAGTCTTATTGCTTGTGGGAAGAAGCTGTCATGTAGTCGGGTGGTGCGGGTCCTGATGCTGCGATACCGCCTGCCTGATGGAAGCAGTGAGAGCAGCCCATGACTCGGGTGACTGGAGTCTCTGATAATCCTCCGAGCTTTATTCACACACCGTCTGTTATATATATCCTGGAGGGAGGGAAGCTCACCTCCGATGATGTTTCTGGCAGTTCGCACCACCCTTTGCAGGTCTTTGCGGTTGTGGGCGGTGCTATTGCCGTACCAGGCGGTGATGCAGCCAGTCAGGATGCTCTCTACAGTGCTGGTGTAGAACCGTGTGAGGATGTGGTGGTTCATTCCAAACTTCCTCAGCCGTCTCAGGAAGAAGAGGCGCTGGTGAGCCTTCTTCACAACGGCCTCAGTGTGGACGGACCATGTGAGTTCCTCAGTAATGTGGACACCGAGGAACTTGAAGCTGCTGACTCTCTCCACCGGTGCTCCATTAATGGTGATGGGGCTGTGTTCTCTGTCTATCTTCCTGAAGTCCACCACAAGCTCCTTGGTTTTACTGACGTTGAGGGAGAGGTTGTGCTCCTGACACCAGCGCGTCAGAGTGTGCACCTCCTCTCTGTAGGCTGTTTCATCATTGTCAGTGATCAGACCTACAACCGTCGTATCGTCAGCAAACTTAATGATGGCATTGGAGCTATGTGTCGCCACACAGTCATGTGTGTAAAGGGAATACAGGAGTGGGCTGAGAACACAGCCCTGTGGGGCTCCAGTGTTGAGGGTCAGTGATGAGGAGATGTTGCTGCCCATTCTAACCACCTGACGTCTGCCTGACAGGAAATCTAGGATCCAGCTGCACAGCGAGCTGTTTAAGCCCAGAGCCCGGAGTTTCACATCAAGCTTGGAGGGCACTATGGTGTTGAATGCTGAGCTGTAGTCTACAAACAGCATTCTCACATACGTGTTCCTTTTTTCCAGGTGGGAGAGAGCAGTGTGTATTGTAGATGCAATGGTATCATCAGTGGAGCGGTTGTTACGGTAGGCAAACTGCAATGGGTCCAAAGAGGTGGGCAGAACAGAGCAGATGTAATCTCTGATCAACCTCTCGAAGCATTTGCTGATGATGGGGGTGAGGGCAACAGGACGCCAGTCATTTAAACAAGTGATTTTGGCTTGCTTCGGTACAGGCACAATGGTTGATGTTTTGAAGCATGTGGGGACTACAGACAGGGAGAGGGACAGTTTGAAAATGTCCGCAAAAACACCAGCCAGTTGGTTCGCGCATGCTCTGATGACGCGGCCCGGAATGCCGTCTGGACCCGCGGCATACCCAAATATAATGGGCATATGTATTGAGAAGCCTGGCCAAATCTTAGACTTGATAAACACATCAATATCCTTCCAAAGCTTCTGAGTGTAGTGACATGACCAAAATAAGTGAACCACTGTTTCATCAGAATTCAAACAAAAAGAGCATGTTAGCTCAATGTCAGATTTAAATCTTTGTATACATTTCTTAACAGGATAGAACCTGTGTATGAGCTTAAAGGAAATCTCTTTCACTTTATTTGTAAGAAAGAATTTCTGCTGTAAAGACCAGATTTTTTTCCAATTAAGGTTAACAAACAAAAAGGAAATAACAGGGGGAACAGAAGTCAAGTCCTTTTGAAATAAACATCTTATTTTATAGTTTTTAGCTTTCGACTCAGAAAAACACATTTGACCAACAGGAGTATCACAAGGATTAGGAAAGGATGCAGTAGATACTGGGGAGGAGTAATTACAGTTTTTTAAAAGCATACATAAACCAGAGGGAATAGCACCCATTACTGTAGCAAATTCTTTTGGGGTTATTGGTATTTGGTATTCGGAAAGAAATTCTGAATATCTGAACAAAAGACCTTGCTTATTAAACAACTGCTCCACTAAAAATAAACCATTACTGAACCAATGCATCCGAGCTATATCAATCTGCAGAGCTGCAGAGCTATACGTCACAGCGGGGGCGGAGCTAATAGAGCCACAGCAGTTTCTGGCCGGAGGTTAGGGGACGGAACTAATGGAGTCACAGCAGGTTCTGGCCAGTGGTTAGGGGTGGAGCTAATGGAGCCACAGCAGGTTAGGGGCGGAGCTAATAGAGCCACAGCAGTTTCTGGCCGGAGGTTAGGGGGCGGAGCTAATGGAGTCACAGCAGGTTCTGGCCAGTGGTTAGGGGTGGAGCTAATGGAGCCACAGCAGGTTAGGGGCGGAGCTAATAGAGCCACAGCAGTTTCTGTCCGGAGGTTAGGGGGCGGAGCTAATGGAGTCACAGCAGGTTCTGGCCAGTGGTTAGGGGTGGAGCTAATGGAGCCACAGCAGTTTCTGGCCGGAGGTTAGGGGACGGAACTAATGGAGTCACAGCAGTTTCTGGCTGGAGATAGGGGCGGAGCTTATGGAGACACAGCAGTTTCGAGCCGAGAATGGGGCGGAGCTAATGGAGACACAGCAGTTTCCAGCCGAGAATGGGGCGGAGCTAATGGAGACACAGCAGTTTCCGGCTGGAGATAGGGGCGGAGCTAATGGAGACCCAGCAGTTTCCAGCTGGAGATAGGGGCGGAGCTTATGGAGACTCAGCAGTTTCGAGCCGAGAATGGGGCGGAGCTTATGGAGACACAGCAGTTTCCAGCCGAGAATGGGGCGGAGCTTATGGAGACACAGCAGTTTCCGACCGATTGCGCCACCTACAGTTTTGAAGCGTAATTTCTTCTGTTTGCTTTATTAGATTTAAAACATGCTATTTTTACATCAATCTTAAGCATTTAACACTTTTCAATAAGGTTCCATTTGTTAAAATTTTTTAATGCAGTATCTTAAACGAACAATGAACAGTATTTTTAACCATTATTTATTAATCTTGGAAATGTAAATGGATAAACACACAATTGTTCTTTTTTAGTTCATAGTGCATGAACTAATGTTAACAAATGGAACCTTCATGTTCATGATGTTGCATTTAGTACTTAAGAAAGGAACAAAGCACGGACATTTAATGTCACATATTTAATCATATCAAATTAAAAATAAACATTAAATTTCAAAGCCTGGCAAAAATGTACATTGAACAATAAGAAAACTAATAAGAAATGCTAATACTGATAAAATAGATCTATTTAAACTACTTGTAAACAACAGCAACATTTTAACAGAAACACTCAAACTTTAGAAAACAAATAGACAACTTAAAACTCATTAAAAGAGCAACTGACACTCAGGCCCATCTTATCAGAATCAGCTTTATTGCAAAGAAGCTTCCAGTGCACAACGACACAAAACAGCAACAAGACATAGTTAAAAATACAAATTATTACAAATTGAATATTTTATATATATATATATATATATAGTAGAGACACACGCGTCTCTACTTTCTGTGAAGGCTGAGGAAAGCACATCTCCCACCCCCCATCCTCACTACATTCTATAGAGGGACTATTGAGAGCATCCTGAGCAGCTGCATCACTGCCTGGTTTGGGACTTGCACCGTTTCGGACCGCAAAGCCCTGCAGAGGATAGTGAGGAGAGCTGAGAAGATCATCGGGGTCTCTCTTCCCTCCATCAAAGACATTTACAGAAAACACTGCATCCGCAAAGCCACCAGCATTGTGGACGACTCCACACACCCCTCACACAAACTCTTCACCCTCCTGCCGTCTGGCAAGAGGTACCGAAGCATTCGGGCCCTCACGACCAGACTGTGTAACAGCTTCTTCCCCCAAACCATCAGACTCCTCAATACTCAGAGACTGGACTGACACACACACACACACACACACACACACACACACACGTGTCCTGAGTTGCACTTTAATTATTGTCACTTTATAACTGTCTGCTACCTCAATAACTTTCTGTGTGCATTGAACACTCTCTCATAGTATGTTATGTTACATTTGGCATCTGTTTGCACTACTGTGTACTGGTCGGTGCTGCACTGTCTCTCACTGTGTCTCACTGTGTCTCACTTTCTCTCACTGTCTCTCACTGTGTCTCACTGTGTCTCACTGTCTCTCACTTTGTCTCACTGTCTCTCACTGTGTCTCACTGTGTCTCACTTTCTCTCACTGTCTCTCACTGTGTCTCACTGTGTCTCACTGTCTCTCACTTTGTCTCACTGTCTCTCACTGTCTCACTGTCTCTCACTGTCTCTCACTGTGTCTCACTTTGTCTCACTGTCTCTCACTGTCTCTCACTGTCTCTCACTGTGTCTCACTTTGTCTCACTGTCTCTCACTGTCTCTCACTGTCTCTCACGGTCTCTCACTGTGTCTCACTGTCTCTCACTGTCTCTCACTGTGTCTATTGTCCTGTTCATTGTTAGTCATAGGTATGTTATATAGGTATGTTATTTAGTCTGTGTAGTCTCATGTGGTTCTGTGTTTATGTTGTTTTATGTAGCACATGGTCCTGGAGGAATGTTGTCTCGTTTCACTGTGTACTGAACTAACTGTATATGGTTGAAACGACAATAAAAACCACTTGACTTGACTATATATAAAATACACAATAAGACTATATATATATATATAGTGCCAACATAAGTGCCTCTGGTAAAAAAAAAAACCTCTGTAAGTTTGTTGATTGAAACCTGTTTGGTTGTAAAGAGGAGTGACTTATGCAGCTTTAAAAAAATCTATAAATTTTTCACGAGTCAGCGCACTGATAAACATGTATGTGGACAACGAGACTTTATTCCCTCAAAAGTTGAAAATACATGTTAGTTATTTTGAACTATATATATTTGAACAACATTAACACATCTGTGGGTCATTGCACTTCATTTTAATATAAATTTTGTTTTATTTTATTTTATCACTGTACAATACGGTTCTGTTCATTAATGTTAATAAATGCATTCCTTTTCTGATTAACATTTTATATTGATTCATATAAATGACAAAGACACGCAAAACATATATATACAGAATCAACATTTAACCCAACTATTACCCCTCCCCAATCCTCAACAAACATCCTTGTGGTCACAAATGATCTCACACGAACACACACTAAAAAAAAAAAAAAAAAAAAATATATATATATATATATATATATATATATATATATATATATATATATATATATATATATATATATATATATAATAATCACACAGATTTAAAAGAAAACTTCTCTCTCCACTGCCCCTCCCTGAGAGCCTCCAAAAACTCCAAATATTTGCCCCATTTCCCAAAAAACAAATGTAAGTCTTCTAAATGACACTTCATCAAAAGCCATCACCTAAAATACAGAGTCTGGGGAAAAATTTAATTTGAGTGCCCAACACTTCACACATAAAACTCTGAAACTTCAACCAAAATTGTTGGATCGTAACACACCCCCAAAAAACAAGAGTCGTGTCTCCATCTTCTGATTGGCATCGCCAGCAGGTGGGTGTGTCTTTAAGACCAAGCCTATACAATCTAGAGGGGGTCCAATAGAATCTGTGTAAAATCTTGAATTGTATAAGACGCACCCTTCCATCTCCAAATGCAGACTTGATGTTTTTTAGGATCCTATCCCACACCCCCTCCTCCAATACCAAGTTTAAATCTTCTCCCATAATCTCTTGATAGAAGTTAAAGCTCCGCCCCCCAGACTCTGAATTATCAGGAGTAACACACTGATGCCTCATGACCTTGTCCAAAAGCAGTAATCACCTCTCCCAGATTATCTGCTGCTTTAGGGGGGGGGTGTATGCTACTCCCCAAAAACAGTACAGAGCAGGTGGCGCAGCTGTAGATACCTAAAGAACTGAGATCTGGGAACCAAATTCTCAAAGTATCTCAACACTCATACAGGACACCGAGTGTAGTAACCCCATAAGTAACCCTAACCCATGGCGTGGGCACCATTGCACTGGTGGTTGATGTTGTGCCTCTGACCGCTGGCGTGGGCACCATTGCACTGGTGGTTGATGGTGTGCCGCTGACCGCTGGCGTGGGCACCATTGCACTGGTGGTTGATGGTGTGCCTCTGACCGCTGGCGTGGGCACCATTGCACTGGTGGTTGATGTTGTGCCTCTGACCGCTGGCGTGGGCACCATTGCACTGGTGGTTGATGGTGTGCCTCTGACCACTGGCAATGCTGTTTATGTTTACAAACGTGAATGATTTTCAAAATAGTCTCTCCTAAAAACTCTAGTTGCTCAGTACAGACAGTGGTAATTGAGTGATGCTCTACAGCACAAGCCACATCTGTGAAAATTAAATATAAATATGTGTGCTACATATATTGACAAACAACCCAAGGTGTTTATAAATCCATGGACATCTGCCTTGGAGTGGGTTAGGAGATGTAATTTTAAGTTGTCCAGTCTTGTCTGCTTAAACACTCTTGCCATGCAAAAAGGGCAGTGAAACTGGTTTTGCATTGCTCAAACTGAGGTAATGTTTGGCCTCTCCGAATTGTAATATGTCTCTACAAGGGAAAACCACACACATTGCTCAATTTCGGGAACTTTGACAAATGGAACACAAAACTTTATTAGTAGGTTACCATAAACTCACAAACCATATGCCTAAATAAAACAAAACAAAAGGGAACCACCCATTTATATTCAGAAATACAAAAAAGAAAGTTTCAGTGACTTCATCAGAATGCCTATTTACAAAACACAATCCGAATGGTAATAGAAATGTCCCCTGCAAAATATTTGATTCTTTTAAGTATGTCAGAAAATTCAAAATTTGGCCGCCAGTGTGTAAGCAAGGATAATGTCCTGTCACATTGTAAAAGTTGAAAAAAGCCAATTTTAGAGTGTAAGTCCTGGTGACATATGTGTTAGTGTTACGAATGTCAGTAGCTTTCTAGCTAATAGGATTCCAACACCTGGCTCATCATGTCTTTGTACCAGGTCAGCGTTAGAGTTTGCTACTTCAATCGTAACTAAGTTTCTAGACTGAAATTCCTGTCAACACAATGGCAAATATATTTTTTGTGTAGTCAAAGAGTACATTTCTTAATGTTGTAGTAAACACCTGTCACTGTTGCATCCTGTCTGTCTCACAGTCAGAAACTGGTACTTCTTGATCTCATATAACACAATACAATTATGCAAACCTTACTGCACTGTTTAGATTTTTTTATTGAAAGAAATAAAAAGCATTAATGCAGAAGAACAGCACTACAGCTGGAAGTGCTTTTACAAAGAACATTAAAACATGAATCATAATAACAGACATACCAAAATTACCTTTATATTAAGGTTTGTACAAGATCTGCTGTTGTATATAATTAATGTTGTTTCCCCAATAATGCAATAGATATGAATTCTATGAAATACTATTTCAGATTCAGACAATAATTATTGACTCGCTGCTATCTTTTCAGATTTTACCCAGTGCTTTGCCCATCAACTTCAAGCAAGGACTGACCTGCTCCCAAACGAATTGGTCCCAGCTCCAATACAGAATAATGTATAACATGCTCCTTTATTGTTCTCTGATGTGAAGCCAGACTTAAGGAATATTTCCATGTAATCAAATGAAAGTGCAATAAACATTTACCTAAATAATTAACTTCTTTTGGATGCCATGCGATGTTCGGGCGCGTGAAGGGCGAGCTCAGCTAGTTTTAACACTTTTAATGACATAAACCAGAGACATTAGTTACACTCTGGTCCATGAATGTTCTATGAAGACAATATTTCAAAGAATTAAAAATCCTCAGGCTCTTGAGACATTAAAAGACAGTTATGCGCTCAAGTTGACGCCCCCAAGCAGGACGCGAGCCTGGTGTCGATTTAGATGGAGAGGTGCGGGAAATGTGGCGAGAAATGTTAAACATGTCGGCAATGCTGAAGAAGGTCACTGCTGACTTGGAGGATCTTGCTGTGATACGTCGATCGATCACTGCCATTGAGGTGAAGTTAACAGATGTGATTACAAGATGGGGATGTGAAGAAATGGATCGATTATCTGGAGTCATCAGAGAGGGAAATATCTGCTAATCCGCTAGTGACCAAGGTAGATTTGGAGTGTATCTGGGAGAAGTTGGAGGACATGGAGAACTGTAGTCGGAAGAATAACGTTTGAATCGTCGGAAATCCTGGGAGAGAAGAGGGACAGCATATGGTGAAATTGTTGGACGGGATCTTTCCGAATCTGCTCGAAATAACAGGCCATAAGTTGGAAATCGAGCGAGCTCATAGGGTTCCAGCACGGAGATCCGCTGAGCGAGGTTTGGTTCGGGGGGAAGTTTGGGGATTGATTGTTGCTCTAATGTTGGAATGTTGTCTTTTATAATCTTGTTTTTGACACACAATCAAATTATTTTCTATTATGTCAAAATGTCAGATGTTAATATGAGTGGATTGTCTCTCCCCACGTGGAATGTGAATGGGTTGGGGCATCCCATAAAAAGAAGGAAGGTTATTTCTCTTCATAAAAGTAAGAAATATGACATAGTGTTTCTTCAAGAAATGCATCTTTCCCCGCAGGAAGCTGAAAAATTTGTGAAGATATGGGATGGACATGTTGTCTTTAATGCTGGCTCAAGTAAGAGCAGGGGAGTCATTACATTGATAAATAAACATCTACAATTCAAATATCTCAATCAGATTAAAGATAATTAGGAAGAGTCATTATAGTTTTATCTGAAATTCAGGGGCAAAGGTTGATTTTGGCTAATATTTATGCACCTAACGCTGATGATCAGGGCTTTTTTATAGATCTTGAAGGGATGTTGCAAGTCGCCGGCACCCCTCATGATATAATATTGGGAGGAGACTTTAATCTCTTGATGGACTCAGTCCTTGATCATAGTGAAGCAAAAGTGTGTAATACTTTTTTTTTTATTAATTCTTACAATAAAAAAAAGAAAAGCAAATACACAAACACACACACATACACACACATATACACACATCGGGAATTCCCAAACCCTTACATTTCCAAAATCTTTAAAAGATTATCCCATTCTACCATATCAAACACCTTTTCAGCATGAAGTGAGATGGCAGCGACCGGAGTCTGATCATTCGCCACTGACCACTAGAAAATTACAGGATTGTATGAATTAGGTCAGGAAAAAGGATTGGTTGAACATGTGTTGTTAGTATGTCCCTGATACGAACAGGAAAGGACTGAACTAGAGATCTGCAGGTTACAAGATTAGATTAATTCACAGTTACCAACATATTAAATACAAGTTTATGGTAAAATTATAAAGGCGATGATGAAATGTATAAGAAACAGTGGTTTTAGCAACAGGGTACAAGTAATCTCTTCACACTCCAGCACAGGAGGTGGCGGTATGCACTTAAATAGTAGTTTGCAAACCACCATTAAATCCACAGAAGAAGAAGAAGAAACCAACGCCCTAACGGGATAAACCACCCTCCGAAGGGCACTTTGAAAAATCATGATAGTTATGCTGTAAGATCGCTTTAAACAGAATTTACAATAAAAATTAGAAAGTTCCGAATGACTGTTAGTTTTGAGCCACACAATTTTTAGCCCTCCAAAGCTCCCACAGTGTGTAGTAAAGTCTTCGAAGGCAATAGGGATGATCACTTCTGAATGGACACACCCCTAGACAGCTGGCAGGTACCGCCTCCTGCATTCGGATTGGCTTCGAGCTCCTTACAAGCGCTCTGTGATTGGCCAGTTGAGAAGTCGTTTATAGTAGCCTAAACAAAGGGACATCATATTGTACAAGTTGCAGAAAAACAAACAGCCACTAAGTTCGAAATGTTTAACATTAGACAAGACAAACCTATCACATGCATTTAAATCAGTTGTTTACTGTGTTGTTGATTAATATTACTATGAGGGCAATGTAATAATGTATGAATATGTGTTTTTACTCTCTTCTGTCCTATATAATTGACCTTTTAACTATACAGAATATTCCATACAGCTCAATATAAGATATGTAACATCATTTGTCACTTCTTTTTTATTCATTCTTAAGTTTCTGATCAAGTTATTATCATTCATTAATTCTGCTATTATTTTTTTATTAAAAATAAAATTATTTCAAATTAACAAGTAGAACAAAGGAATATTTTACCCCAAAATGAAAATTCTCTCATCATTTAATCACCCTTGTGTCATCCCAGATGTGTGTGACTTTCTTCTGCAGATCACAAATGGAGATTTTTAGAAAAATATTTCATTATACAATGATGATTTGATTTAGAATGACGTTATTTTTATTCAGTATAAAATAAAAATGTCCATACACGTAGTCTTCTTGTACTCTTTTAATCTAAAACTAAATTTCTTTCCATTCCATCTCTATAATGTAATAATGTATTTCTTAATTGTAATTGAGAATCTGAAATAGTTCATTATAAAAATACACATTCTCTCTTGGGAAGTGATGATTACTTTGATATTTGATATTCTTATATTTGGCATACATAGAAACTATAGATGTGAGATTCAGGGAAATTCTCCTTCATGTCACTCATTGTTCAGGACAAAGTGGTCACTTTCCAGTACACTTATTCAGCCATTTACAATTAATAAAAAAAGAAAAGGCACGAATAGTTTTTCTACTGTCGGAATGGTGTTAGAAAGTTACATGGCTAATTACCGTAATTACAAACTCTATGAGGCCGAGAACGATTTTTATAAGTCGGAATCTCGTAATTACGGTACTTACGTCATGGCGTGAATGCGGCATTAGAGTCATCCTAACACTTAAAAATAAACCATCCAATCAGAAGGCGTTGTCAAGATGGTGACGTATAGACAACTCGTCCAATCATTAGCGGGAGTTTCCGCTGAACACTCGATCTGATGACACGCCCACAGTTCTTGACGTCATGACGTATTAACTATTATTTTTGTCTGTGCGACGCGTGTTCTTATTTTTGTTCGTCAAGTTGTGTTTGTGGTTAAAACTTTGTATTGTTTTGGAAGTTTAACTACGTTTATGTCGAAAGGACAGTTGAAATGTCTCCTTTTGAAGAACGGACAATCACATGTAACGGGCTGTAGGCCTCTCTCCGTGATTTCTGGTATAAAACGGACGAATTTCCCTTCATCACGATTCATTCATGCCTACTTTGATTAAAAGGGACCGTTGTTGTGACAGCTGGACAGAGACACTTGCAATAGTGTTTCTTATGAAATCCTGGTCTTGATGTGTGTTTAAAGTTCAGGATCAGAGTTTAGTAGGGATTTGTGACTGAATCTCCACCATGACTTCTCTGAAAGCTCTGCAGGACTGGTGCAGGATCCAGTGTGAGAGTTACACTGATGTGGACATTAAAAACATGTCTTCGTCCTTTAGAGACGGACTGGCATTCTGTGCCATCATCCACCGACACAGACCTGATCTCATGTGAGCATCTTACAAACTTTATTTATTTGCGCTTTTATTTGCTTCTTCAAACATGCCAAATCTCATAAAAGAGAAATGTTATAATATTCAGGGCGGATTTAAAGAGGGGAAAACTTTAGGGTTTGTGATGATTTATGTTTTGGAACGCGGAAGTAAAAGTTAGCAGGCTAAACTTCGACAGCGGTGAAGATCACAACTGATATTATTCTCACTTACACATTTGAAAGGAAAATCCACTATTATGTTTGAATGACTTTCCAGAAGAGTTAATTAATAGAGAGATTCAGAAGATGCCAAATTTACTGTCACTCTCTCAGCAGCTGTAATTGAACACAGCTGTGCTCATTCAGTTTTTAAAACTAATTACAGGTAATATAACAATAAGCACAATGTTATACATTTACACTATTTAAAACATTTACAATATAGAAAAGTTTGCTTGATAAATAAGGCGGAAACGCGTCATCACAGTCTGTGGAAAGGTCTATTGTTAGCTGTTTGGTTCTCAGTGATTAGAATGTATAGAATTCTTTAAATGGAAACAACAGGATTCATATCGCAACATTAAGGGTCTGTGCCAAAACTTATGAGTTCTCTCCTGCCTACTTAAGCAGCTGTCTTGAGGTCCCTACACAGTGTTCACTGTTTGCTCCCTACTCACTGAGCATGGTGTATCTGTTTCAGTTCACTTAACATATTTGGAATACCCTACAACAGGGGTGACCAACCCTGCTCCTGGAGAGCAACCTTCCTGCAGAGTTTAGCTCCAACACACCTGACTGTCATTTTCAAGTAATCCTAAAGACCTTGATATGCTGGTCCAGGTGTGTTTGATTAGGGTTGGATCTAAACTCTGCAGGAAGGTAGCTCTCCAGGAGCAGGGTTGGTCACCCCTGCCCTACAACGAATCTCTCTGATCACAGGGTTCAAGATTACACTCTGTACTCGTGTAAATACAAATAAATCTACAAGAAATAATCTTACAACTATATATATATATATATATATATATATATATATATATATATATATATATATATATATATATAATCTTCCACGTGTATACTTATAGAAATATTGTTATTTAAATCACCGATCCACCACTAGGGCTGGGCGATATGTAAAATATATTTTAGTGATAAATATTTTTTGCTTTATTGATTTTGGTATAAAAATTAAATTTATTTATTGAATTCAAACACATGAAAAAAGACATTTCTTCTATAAACTTCTATAAACTTTAATCTATAAAAAAAACAAAGTGTTCAAAAAAATCTTATTTAACCACCTCCCCAAATCCAAAAATGTCCCATCTCCAACGGCTCCGTTTGACATCACGGAAGCATCCGTCAACAACAAAATGTGGAAAATTACTAATAGCAGATTAGAGAACAGATTAATAACTAAAGATAATTATAAATGTAAATACAATAATAATCAAAATAAATAAGTCTAATAAATTCCCTTGTGTTCCCAAAATAATGCTGTCAAATGTGTGTTCTTATACTCAAACCAGCCCGTCTGACACCAACAATCATGCCATGCTCCAAAATCACTGAGATCACATTTTTCCCCATTCTGATGGTTGTTGTGAACATTAACTGAAGCTCCTGACCCATATCTGCATGATTTTATGCACTGCTGCCACACGATTTGCTGATTAGATAATCACATGGATGATAGTTGTTGTCTGATGGGATGTTTTGAGTATTTCTGGGAATTTCACACGCAATAGTCTCTAGAATTAACTCAGAATGGTGCCAAAAACAAAAACACATCCAGTGAGTGACAGTTCTGTGTATGAAACACTTGTTGAGGAGGCCAACAGAGAATGGCCAGACTGGTTTGAACTGATACAGACTGATTGTGTCACTTTTAATTGACTATAATCACAATTCCAGTGGGTGTGCCTTTATGCTGCTTGGAAAATTCCAGAAAATGATGTCAAGCATTTAGACAATTAGCCAATTAGCTTCTGATAGGAGGTGTACTGAATTGGAGGTGTACCTGTGGATGTATTTTAAGACCTTCAAACTCAGTGCCTCTTTGCTTGACATCATGGGAAAATCTAAAGAAATCAGCGAAGACCTCAGAAAAATAATTTCTGGTTCATCCTTGGGAGCAATTTCCAAATACCTGAAGGTGCCACATTCATCTGTACAAACAATAGTACACAAGTATAAACACCATGTGACCACACAGTCATCATACCGCTCAGGAAGGAGACGCCATAATGTGACCACACAGTCATCATACGCTCAGGAAGGAGACGCCATCATGTGACCACACAGTCATCATACCGCTCAGGAAGGAGACACCATCATGTGACCACACAGTCATCATACCGCTCAGGAAGGAGACACCATCATGTGACCACACAGCCATCATACCGCTCAGGAAGGAGACGCCATCATGTGACCACACAGCCATCATACCGCTCAGGAAGGAGACGCCATCATGTGACCACACAGTCATCACACCGCTCAGGAAGGAGACGCCATCATGTGACCACACAGTCATCACACCGCTCAGGAAGGAGACGCCATCATGTGACCACACGGCCATCATACCGCTCAGGAAGGAGACGCCATCATGTGACCACACAGTCATCACACCGCTCAGGAAGGAGACGCCATCATGTGACCACACAGTCATCACACCGCTCAGGCAGGAGACGCCATCATGTGACCACACAGTCATCATACCGCTCAGGAAGGAGACGCCATCATGTGACCACACAGTCATCATACCGCTCAGGAAGGAGACGCCATCATGTGACCACACGGCCATCATACCGCTCAGGAAGGAGACGCCATCATGTGACCACACAGTCATCACACCGCTCAGGAAGGAGACGCCATCATGTGACCACACAGTCATCATACCGCTCAGGCAGGAGACGCCATCATGTGACCACACAGTCATCATACCGCTCAGGAAGGAGACGCCATCATGTGACCACACAGTCATCATACCGCTCAGGAAGGAGACGCCATTATGTGACCACACAGTCATCATACCGCTCAGGAAGGAGACGCCATTATGTGACCACACAGCCATCATACCGCTCAGGAAGGAGACGCCATTATGTGACCACACAGTCATCATACCGCTCAGGAAGGAGACGCCATCATGTGACCACACAGTCATCATACCGCTCAGGAAGGAGACGCATTCTGTCTCCTAGAGATGAACGTAGTTTGTGTGAAAAGTGCAAATCAATCCCAGAACAACAGCAAAGGACCTTGTGAAGATGCTGGAGGAAACAGGTGGACGAGTATCTAGATCCACAGCAAAACGAGTCCTATATGGACATCACCTGAAAGGTTGCTCAGCAAGGAAGAAGCCGCTGCTCCAAAGCCAGACTACAGTAAGTGCAAGTGCACATGGGGACAAAGATCTTACTTTTGGGGAAATGTCCTCTGGTCTGATGAAACAAATATTGAACGGTTTGGCCATAATGACCATCATTATGTTTGGAGGAAAAAGGGTGAAGAACAGCATCCCAACCGTGAAGCATGGGGGTGGGGCATCATGTTGTGGGGGTGGGGCATCATGTTGTGGGGGTGGCAGCATCATGTTGTGGGGGTGGGGCATCATGTTGTGGGGGTGGCAGCATCATGTTGTGGGGGTGTTTGCTGCAGGAGGGACTGGTGCACTTCACTAAATAGATGACATCATGAGGAAGGAACATTATGTGGACATATTAAAGCAACATCTCACATCAGACAGGAAGTTAAAGCTCGGTCGTAAATGGGTCTTCCAAATGGACAATGAACCCCAAGCACACCTCCAAAATTGTGGTAAAATGGCTTAAGGGCAACAAAGTCAAGGAATTGGAGTGGCATCACAAAGTCCTGACCTCAATCCGATAGAACATTTGTGGGCAGAACTGGAAAAGCGTGTGTGAGCAATGAGGCCGACAAACCTGACTCTGTTACACCAGTTCTGTCTGGAGGAATGGGACAAAATTCCAGCAACTTATTGTGAGAAGCTTGTGGAAGGATTCCCAAAACATTTGACCCAAGTTAAACAATTTAAAGGCAATGCTGCCAAATACTAACAAAATGTATGTGAACTTCTGCCCCACTGGGAATGTGATGAAAGAAATAAAAGCTGAAATAAATCATTCTCTCTACTATTATTCTGACATTTCACATTCTTAAAATAAAGTTGTGATCCGAACTGACCAAAGACAGGGAATGATATTCTTTTAACTGTTGATTCAGGAGATTCTGCATTCCTGGTTATATTAGATCTTGATACTGTAGACCAGAGGTGCCCAAACTAGTCCTTTGTTTTTTTATTTGGCCCGCCTTGCCATAGATGACAAGAGGGAAAAAATAGAAAATAAATAAATAATTGATGTAGCTATTTTAAATAAATCTTTTTGTTTTAACATTTTTTGTTTTATTTTTGCATTACAAAAACTACAACTTATTTGAAAAGTAGAGATTATATGTGATTTCTTTTTTAAAATGTATGTGAGTACTTCAGTGACCTTTAAATAAGGGCTGTCTGAAAGTTCGCTCCATTAGCCATGCCAGGTGCCACTCCAAAATCTTCACCATGATTGGCCAGCCCCAAAGTCAGAGGTGTGCTTTCAATACTGCCAGACAGAACACCATTGGTTTAAAACAGAGTGAGAACTGAGCAGTGTCAAGAAATGACAGATAATTAGGTGGACTCGCGGAACAGTGCGTACAGTCATCTGAAATGAAATATGAACACGCACTTTATGTTGTGCAGCGTATCATATCTCATATAACCATATCCAGTTTTAGTTAAAAGATGGCCCACAGCTGATTAGCAAAACGATTTCAACACAATAACATTAGCTGTCAGGTTAGCAGATACAGCTGTGCACTGGATGTACATCGTAGCTACAACACAAAACTCTGCATTTGAACTCTCGGTAGCAGATATATCCACAAATAATCAAACATACTTACAGGCTGTGATCCTGAAGCTCCAGATTATCCCAACAAAGTGGGAACGGCACCATCTTTCAGGAGAACCGTCTTGAAAATATGGCATCGGTTGCAGTTATACTGCTAAATAATTCAAATAAATTTTAACCACTGATTCTTCAATTCGTCTGCCTTTTGGAAGTACAAACATAGAGGTCTTGCTTACGCAGTGAAGAAAACAGCGTCTTCTCAACATGGCAACAACACTAACCCAACTCATCCTGGCCTCGGCTATAACTACCTTTGTTTGAGGGTGGGCCAAAGTAGCCCTTAGGTGGGCATTATGCAAATGCGATACATAGTGACGTTTATACTTTACGGAAGAAATGGCTGGACTACAAACAGCCGTTTCTTGTAGTTCTTGAGCAATGTGGTTTGTGGGAGAGAGTAACTCCCTTTGGCGTGGGCTTTGTAACTTTGCAGACCTTTTACATGCACAAACAGCTATATTATACACTAAAGCATCATAGGGCCTCTTTAATAACCTTTATATTATCTATAATAAATAAGATACAATGCTTTATTTCGGCAGGTTCTTATTTGTAATTATAAGAAATGAATAGGCCTCTCAGTTTTTAAATTAGCAGAAATATGCTTCATAGCTTTTATTTGTATTCTTGCCATTGTATCTTCATCTCTCCAAAACTGCACAGAACTACCGTGTATTCGATGTGAGATGTGCTGTTCTTAAAGAGACCGTAACCATGTTTTAAGAGACAAATATTTTATTCAAAGCGACTCACAAATGAGAAAGAGAAGCAACATCCATAAAATGATATTGAAATCAATTATGTGCATTGTGCATGTATAGGACACATGATGATTTTATTTTTAGAGCTCTTTGTGTTTTGCAGTATTTATATTTTATTTTAAAATAATACAGTTTGATATATGCAACAATTACTTTTAGCCCACTGCCCTCAATCAAGTTTGATTGTTGGCCCTTCATAGGAAAAAGTTTGTGCCCCTCTGCTGTAGACCATCTTTATCTCTCACCTTGAGCTGTGTGTGGGGATTCATGCATCGCTGCCAGTTGATTTAAATCTGTTTTACAAACAGAAGTTTCTCAGTTCGTCTTGAGAAATTCTCATCTGGGTCGGCTCCTCTTATCTGAGGAGTTCCTCAGGGCTCTGTCATGGCCCCTGTCCTGTTTTCTCTGTATGTGCTTCCATTAGGATCTGTTTTTAAGAAACATGGGGTATAATTTCACTGTTATGCAGACGACACACAAATATATACCACTGAAAATAAATGACTGAAATGCTCTAAAACTCCTGCTGACCCATTCAACTGATTTGAAAAATCATGGATTTCATTAAATTGTTTAAGCCTTAATGATAGCAAAACTGAAATAATTATATTTGGGCCGCCTGATATTTCTTTTTAATCTGGGCCATTTGGCTTCTTTCCATATATAGCCTGTGAAAAATCTGGATTTGTATTTGACAGTGTCCTTAAGTTAATAAACGGATAAATGCTGTTGTAAAAGCTAGTTTTTTTTCATATAACACTTTTCTCTACAGTCAAGCCTTTCCTGTAATTTAAGGATTTTGAAAAGGTGATTCATGCCTTTTTCTTTGCTCGACTCGTCTGTTGCAATTCCCTTTATTTAGGAATTAGCCATACATCCCTTGCTTGACCGCAAATGGTCCAGAATGCTGCCGGATGCATGTTAGCGTGAACATTTTACCCTGATGTTACACTCTCTTCACTGGCTTCTGGTTCATTCAAGATTAGATTTTAAATCTCTTAATGGATCAGCACCCTCTTATCTTGCTGACCTTTTACATATAAATCACCTGAGATTACTGAGATGTTCAGATCAGAAGCTGCTGACAGATCTTCTGAACTAAAGATGAGGGGTGACCGTGCTTTTGCAGTAGCTGCCCCAAAACTGTGGAACAATCTGCCTATTTACATTAGAACTGCTTCAACAATGCATGATTTTAAAACCAACGTTCCTTTTCTTCCTGGCTTTTAACCAACATTAGATGTTGTATTTTGTATTTGTGTCTTAAATACGATATTTCTGTGTTAATGGGCTGCTGTACAGCAATTGAATTGATTAGAAATGCAGTCACGGTTAGTAGGATTTAAGCTATTTTTCTGTTTCTAAACTCAATGTGGAGACAAACTAAAACTGAATACTATCACATGAAACTGGCAGATGACTTGTGTTGTCATTCATAAGCAGTTTAGTGACTCAGCATCTATTAATTCATATGTATAATAAACATCATTATATTTGTGATTCATCAGTCTGCACTTCTGATGTAACCTCTTGTTTATTTCTCCCTTAGAGATTTTGACTCCCTCTCAAAAGAAAATGTCTTTGAGAACAACCGTCTGGTAAGTATCACATATACACTGTCCAATAATGATGAGAGAGAGAGCCTATGTAATTATGGATATCATGTACCATTACTGGCTTATGCAACCAGACGCAGAATCATCATTTCGCCATCAACGCATTCTTAAACTTGTGAAGTTTGTGAAGCTGATTTTTTTCAGCACTGCACTAGAGGAAGTGGCTTCAGTGAAACATCTATATATTTGAATCAGTCACATGAGAGAGTAATGCTCATGACTTGTTTAGAGGTTTAATTTCTTTAACATCCTGAGACCCTGACGTGATTGCTGTGTGCACTTTCCATTCCCCTTCATGATTTGTGATTACTAGCACCTGATAACCATGCAAACAAAGCAATTACTTAGTACAACAAATACTTTGCCTAAAAATTTACGGAACATGCGTGATGGATGGGTTAAGCCATTGCGCACCTTCTCCACTATGCGAGCTAGGTCTGAGTTGGGGTGGGAAATCTAATTTTAAGGGTGGTAGCTGCCACCTCATGCCAGCCTTCTGGTAAACACCTATTCTTCGCAAGGCTCCGTTTCACACGCATGCATATGCCAATTTTTTTTAACTTGCAGTCGCAGTCTTTCATTTCTGTTGATAGACTTCGAGGAAAGGAGCAGGGCAGAATATTACTGCTAATAGTGATAAAAGGACAATATTTCAAAGAACCTGTTGCAGCTCCTCCAGTTAGCCTATCTATCCACTACCTTTTATACTCTAAACAATACACTAAAGTTTGGACCCATTAATATATAGCCAAATTAAACCGCTTTTAGTTTATAAAATATAAGCTTTTTATTAATGTGTGTTTTAAAAATAGTTGGAGTTCATACAATTGTTTTTAATATAAAGGTCATCTTGACAAGGCTCTAAAATTTTAAATTGTAGTAAAATGAAAATTCTGTCATCATTTACTCACCCTCATGCCATCCCAGATGTGACTGACTTTCTTTCTTCTGCAGAACACAAATGATGATTTTTAGAAGAATATTTCAGCTCTGTAGGTCCCTACAATGCAAGTGAATGGTGACCAGAACTCAGCAGCCCCAAAATAATAAAGGCAGCATAAAAGTAATCCATAAGACTCCAGTGGTTTAATCAATGTCTTCAGAAGTGATATGAAGGGTGTGGGTGAGAAACAGATCAATATACATGTTCTTTTTTACTATCAATCTCCATCTTTGACCAGCCTCGACCAGTTGGTGATGATATACATGAAGAATGTGAATAACCAAAAGAAGAATGAGAAGTGGAAATGTATAGTAAAAAAGGACTTAAATATTGATCTGTTTCTCACCCACACATCATATCACTTCTGTAGACATGGATTAAACCACTGGAGTCTTATGGATTACTTTTATGCTGCCTTTGTTATTTTGGGGCTGCTGAGTTCTGGTCACCATTCACTTGCATTGTATGGACCTACAGAGCTGAAATATTCTTCTAAAAATCTTCATTTGTGTTCTGCAGAAGAAAGAAATTCTCACACATCTGGGATGGCATGAGGGTGAGTAAATGATGAGAGAATTTTCATTTTTTGGGGGTGAACTGTCCCTTTAAGTGCTTGAGTTTAGCCACAGACAGACGGTGTAGATGGATGATTATTATTATAATACCTGGTTAAGTAAATGTAAAGCAGGAAAGCAATTCTTCAGTGCCCATATTTTCATGGCACTGCCACCTGTTGTTTTTGAGAAGAGTGCAACTGCGGTACACGTCATATATAAAAGTCTCAGGCCGTTGAGAGCTGTGCGGGCAGGATGTGATGCGGTGGCATGCAAAAGTCCAGTATAAGAACTGCGATGCTGCTGAGGCTGGTTTGAATCTGTCCTGTGTCATGTCCTGATGCCATTCTTTCTTTCTCCCTCTGCTTTCCTGTCTCTCTCTCTCATTTGCTATTTAATAAAGGTGTAAAGTGTTTTTGACTGTATAACTACAGTCTTTGCCTAATGCTTTAGGCAAAATTTGAATCATGTGATTAGTCCCCAAGTGTCTGACTGCTGAAGAGTGTCTGTCATTAGGGAAAATAACACACGATCACTCCAAGCTGCAATCTAATGTTCTAAAAGCTATTCTAACTTTATAGACAACATCCTGCTAAAACATGCCTGAGACATGGTGTCTAATAATGTCTTGGGAGGGTTAGTGATTGGGTTAGGGTTAAACCTAGTCCTTAAATTACTTTACTAGAGTTGTTTTTCTCATTGAAAGACTGTTAGCCAAGGACTAGGTTTATTCCTGTAAACCTTGTATTGGCGTATTGCTCTGTACTGTAGTTAAGGGTATTTGTCTACTGGTTTTTGGTTGTTTACACTCCACTATGACTTGTTCCTTCTCAAAGGCATTTGAGGTTGCTGAGAGTGAGTTGGGAATTCCAGCTTTACTGGATCCGGAAGACATGGTGTCCATGAGTGTGCCTGACAGATTGAGCATCATTACCTACGTCTCTCAGTATTACAACTTCTTCACCAACAAATCTCACGGTGAGTGTTGAGCAATCAGAGATTCTGACAGTTCTCAACACCTATATGTGTGTAATGTACAGTATGTATGCCATTATCTCTTAGGGGTGAACGGTTCTGGGGTAAAGCTGCCTTCATTACTTATTTCAGTGTGTCAATGTTATTGAAAAACAGTGAAAACGCTCACCAGAAAATTGAGGTAATGACAAAATATATTGTCACATATAGACAGTATTCTTTGAAGTACCTGAAGTCATCATGCAAATCAGGGATGGGCAACTTTGAAGGTATCGAGGGTTAGGGGGAATCTGAGATTTGCATTCTGAAGTGGTACATGTACCCACAGTTGGGAATAACTGATCTATTTATAATGTTTTACTATATAAAAAAATCTATAAAGTTAACACTGATGTATAGGGTTATAAACATTATATGAGCAGTAAGTAATCAACAGTAGCTCATTATTAATCAATAGGAGGTAAATAGTGATCACTTGCCATAATTGACCGCTAATAAATACATTTTATAAAAACTTTAAAATTTACCATGAACTTATGATTAACGTATATAAACTACTAAACACTTAACTACTAAACCTCTTCGGAGCACTAATTTTTGTAACCTTAAGCCTAAAGTATTCTTTGGTCAGATGCGCATGCTAGGCGTCTGTTGTTTTGTCACATCTCAGTGCGTCAAAGTTTGACCCAGCTGCTTTAAATTATGGGTAGAGTATAGTGAAGCCACAACACAATGTGTGCGTTGAGGATGTGGCGTCGCACGAGGGTAACAGATATCCTGTGCTCAGACTAAAGGGAGCTCCTGTTCCTGGAAGCCCATCTTTTCAAACACAGCTGAAAAGACTCATCAGCTCAATAGTAGCGGGCACCAAGACCTGATCTGTGCGTGTCAGATCCGGGAGAAATCCAGAATGTGTGGGATTGGGGCCTCCGGGAATCGCTTTGGGAAACTCTGAAACATTTACATAAATTACACACCAAATGTGCATAATTTTTTCCTCTTTATTTTTTGCGCAACCAATTTTTATTTTTATATATATATATATATATATATATATATATATATATATATATATATATATATATATATATATATATATATATTTTTGTTATATATATATATATATATATATATATATATATATATATAACAAAAATAAGTACGAGTGAAAGAAGTGAAATTTCATTTCACAAGTGAAATTGTTACCAAACTCTCAAATAAGAGCTTCCGAGTAGGACTTGAAGGCAGCAAATAAGAATATCGAGTTGTATTTTACCTGGAATATTCCTTTAATGATCTAAACACATGCTACTGAATGACCTGTCTTATTCATGTTTATTCAGCCAACCCCATACGCATGAAAAAACCTGTTGGTCCAGGAACCATTGAAGCAGCGGTGAAGAGGCCATCTTCAGAGGGACTCTCAGAGGTAAGGGAGGCAACATTTTTTTTAAAAAAAGCCTTTCAAAATGGATATGATTTTTAAACAAACAAAACAAACATTTGTCTGAGTAGCTGTGGACCTTAGTAACATTCTGCATATGCACAGATTTACAGTTTAAACCACATTTTAGGATTTGCTGTTGCAGCATGGATGCAGTGAAATTGATCATTCAGAGAAATCAACTTCTCTTGCTTTTCTTCTGCATCATTATTGTCCCTGTCCCTCTTTGACATTACATGTTCCTTGCCAGTAAAATAGGTGGGTAAGCATCAGATCCACTGGGTTCATTTATCAACATTTTACTTTTTGACCCAAGCCTCAGTTACTGTGTTTTCAAAGTAAAACTAACTGCTTTACATCATTTTGCTTTCTGAAAGAAATCTACTGTAGTGTTCTAATGCCAGGTCTAGCGGTGCTCTGATACCAAGTCTAAAGGGGTTTGACCACCCAAAAATTAAAATGTAATTTACTGACCCTCTTGTTGTTGTTGTCCATTGAACCCAAACGAGTAATTTAGAAGAATATTGCTCTTTTCCCCAAGCTCAACAATAAGGATGGCCTGTGCAAGAGACTTTTGGGCCAGTTGATGGAAATGTCACTTGCCCTGTTGGACCAGTGCTATATAAGAACTAAAGTACATTTGCTGATTTTCTAAATGTGTTTTAATGCCTTACTAACTTAAACATTTGATATTTTGTTATGGGTTATGCTGAATTAAATTTATCACCAAGATAATATTATATCGATGGCTACCACAATGAGGTTTTGTCGAAACCGTGAAAACATTTTCGCAAGATAGATTGAAAATTACAAACCTGTAGTATCAGGAAGGTTTGCATTGTATGTCATTCGTTTCCAAGGAGGACTTGAAGGCAGCATATCACAGATGCTTTCGATGGAGTTGTATTTTACCTGGAATATCCCTTAAATTATTAAATTAATGTAGAATAAAAAGCTGGACACATGCTTCTGAGTAGAAGTAGCTACATGCTACTAGTTACCAGCAAAAAAACAATTATGGAACATTTATATATGTTTATATTTCTGGCACAAATACATACCAAAACACATTGTAAAAGTAACATCATAATTAAATATTTTCTGTGGTGGGGACAGGCAGGGCAAATAGTAATCTGAACTACTTGGACAACATTAAAACAAATCCTTGTTGTTAGGGTAACCTAACCCAACTCCTAACCCTATTCAGTCAGAAGTACAGAATATAACATATGTGCCTAATTCTCCCAGAAGCTTTTTCGGTTTTATTTCACCTGTTTCCTCCTCTATCTGCCTGTTTTTACACCTTCCGTCCTCGTCCTGGTTCCTGGTCCTCCTATGTAGTTGGGTGCAGATAGCCAATCAAAACGGTGCACTCTGAGCAGCACCTGCTCCGTCTGTGGAAAGCATGTTCACCTGGTTCAGAGGTGCCTCGTTGACAGCCGACTTTACCATCGGAACTGCTTCAGGTGACTGTCAGAATGCATGACATAGTATCTGACCTAATAGCAAAGTTGTAACGAGAAACCTCTTTCTTAGAGTTTTTGTGGGATCGCGTACTATTATTGCTCATAGTCCAAAATAACTTGATTACTATCCCCTCTGCTCTCTTTTGGTATCTGCTTCAATTTCAGATGTAGAGAATGTAGCAGCACTTTAATTCCTGGCTCCTACAAATTTACAGAGGATGCAGATTCGTTAGTTTGCACACATCACTTCACAAAGTCTGCTTCCACCAATCAGAATGGTAGTCCGGAAATGAGAAGGCAACTGGTTCATCAAATCTCAAACAGCCCCAAAGATCTACACAATAGGAGTCACGATTCTAAAGCATTACTCGGTGATGGTCAGTTCACTCCAGAGGGAGAAGTAACAACATATAGAGAAACACAGCCAGGTAGCATATTAAAGGACAGGACACAGCCTTGTTCCTCCAGCCCACCAAATCCTTTTTATGAACCTGAAGACGAGGATCAACACACAAAGCAGGAAGATGACCACAAGCCAGAGGCTGATGTTGCCAATTGCGACATTCCCTCAACCCCAGTGAAGAGTACAGCAGCAGAGAGTCGACAGGTACCAGCGCCTAGGCAGGTGTTTAAACCCACCCCTGTCCCTAGGTCACGCCCACCCAGAACCTCTGAAAGCCCTACAGCCAATGGTGAGCAATAATGCTGATCTGGTCTACATTCATATGAATAACATTAAACATGGGTAGTTTTTTTTTTCCTTTTGTTTTTAATTGTATTTCTTACATTGTTCTCAACGGTCCATTTATTGTGTTTTAGGAGATACTGACACTCATAGTCGATTTGTTCCTGTGCCAAGAGAACGAATGCAATCACCTGCTGGGTAAAATCACTTCTGATGTCTCTTTATAAAATGAGCATGTTTGCAAGTTTTTTTGGTGTGTGTGTGTGTGTGTGTGTGTGTGTTTTATTCTCAGTGGTGTTTTATGTATTCCTTTTCCAGATCTAGCAAAGTCGGTGACGCTCTTAAACCAAAAGACCCACCCTGGTTAGTTCTTGTCCAATCAGAACCCAAAAAGAAAGCAGCACCTCCCCCACCCTCAGGTATAGCCACACCTCCCTACTCTGGCTCAACCCCTCTTCTAAAAGAGGAGAAATCCAGACCAGCCACACCTCCTAATCCCTTTGATGATGATAATGAGGAGGAGGGGCCAGAAATGGGTTCCAAAGATTCCCCAGGTCCTGTGGTTGCTTGTCATCCTTGGTATGGGATCACTGAGGCTGCCGAAGTCACAGGTGCGGACACCAGCAGAAAAAGTCCTGGCCCTGAGAGTCCAGTCAGTGTCCAAAAAAAGAAGCGGCCAGCACCCAAAGCTCCAAAGTCTTCTCCATCTGGTTAGAAACTTACAGTCTTAGATGTTGTATGTCTACTTATTATAACTCACAGGCCATTGAAGGATTTGGGAAGACTGAATTTGTACCAAGGTCTACTAATCTAAATCAAACACATAGTTGGGTGATTGGATGTCTGGTGTGTTTATCCAGATGTTGGGTAGTTAACATCTTGCCTCATTTTTTTTTTTTGGTCTTTTTTTTCTGGGCTGTTTCTTTCCTGTTATTCCTCAGCACTTCCTTCATCTCAGTCTTCCTCTCCTGCTCCATCTCTAGCTCTGAGCACAGAAAGCCTTTCTTCCTCAGACAACAGTGCAGTCTTCCAGCAGCTTACTGCTAACGAACAGGAGCACTTGGTCACAAAGAGCGTGTCTGAACCCTCAATCAACATTGCTGATACTGCTTCCTCCCCGAAAACGGATCTCCAGCCTCGCCATTCTCCGAACCTGTCCCCTCCACCACTACCTACCAATACCAGCTCAGCACCAGCCACTCCACAGACCAATCGCAGTATGAGATCGGTCCCTCCCCGCCCCTCTGTAGGGCGAAATCCATCACCCTCTTTACAGACGCCCAGCATTCCAGGCAAGGTTAGTATTACTGTCAAAATGTAGTTTATTTCATGTCCAGCTGTATTCTGTCTTGTCCTCAGAAATCAAGCGAGCGGCTATTATCAGAGTCCATGCAGTTTCAAAAAGTGAAGAAAATTCTTAAAATTGCCAAATTTGAACGAGCTGATCTGTCAAGTGCAATGTAATTTAATTAGCAAGTAATCTAGTTACTTTGTATGTATGGGGTTTGCAGACTTGCAAGTATTTCTCATAACACATGACACACAGACTGTGGAACTGCAAGCAGGACTTTTAACTAATGTGCCACTCAACGAACAAGTCTAAATAACACCAAAGAGACATACCAAGTTGAGAGTATGAAACGATTACTGAAACATGTTACAGCTAAGTGCTTGTGAATTGAATCAAGAATTATGCAATGAAAATGGCCAACGTTATAGTAAGCCCAGTGTGAAGATCCTAAGACGAATGACAGTACAAAGTGAAAACATATATTTTGGTGGACTCGAACACCCAACCTTTGAGGTTGTAATTCTGAAATTTACACACTGTGCCACTCAATTGAACGTCTCAACGATGGCAAAGAAACATGACAATTTTAAAATGAGCACAAAAAAAGTGTTTCAATATCTTAAACATCGCTGAGGTACAGCCTCAGATACTTTTTTTGCATCTTGTCATCAAATTTAGTGAAGTGTTACATGAGAATGGCTAGGAAAAGAAGTAAAAAAAAAATAGAGATCAGTGGAATACAGCAGTCAGAAAAGAGAAAGAGGCCAACTTTTCTGTCACTCCCTCGGCAGCTGTATTAGATATCTTATAGCTGCTGTGGTAACTTGTTTTTTAAAACTTATTGCAGGGTAATATAATAAAAAGCAGGGACTAAAAATGGTTCAAGGTTGCAGAACTTAACCAAAAACAGGAATAAAGTCTTTCAATTGTTCTGGAGTGAAACTGTTGATTAAAGAGGTATGTTATGCTCTCCTACTTTGACATTAGGCTCATTTGAGATGAGCAAGTTCTGTGCAGAACTGATCTCAAGTGATCACTGGCAAGTTCTTGTTGGTTAGAAATCTGTCAGACTTGATGTGATGTCATGGTGACGCTTGTCATAAATGATCTCGCGAGAGCGAGTCAGCTGCAGTTGTAGCAGGCAGACTGTGCAGTTGCTTATTTCACTCAGACTGCAACTGCCTACTCTCATGTACTGTCAAGGCAAGACGTTTGGCATCTCAAACGAGCCCATTGCCACACTGAATGATGTTTCCAGAATGATTCAGCATTGATTTACACTTAAGTCACGATCTCGAGAAAACAACCATGGACAAAACATCTTCCATAGTACAGGAGTTAAAGTCCAAAATGTGTGGATATTGTTTGTTCACCGCTAGAGCACACTATTGCGTCCCTGCGTCTGTGTCACCACAGAGCTGCCATCCCAGTTTCATGTCCCTTGGCCTTATTGATTGGTCTACACGATCAATTTGAGAGCAAAAAAATCATAATATTAAAACTAATCCACATTACACTAGTATTTCAGGGAATCGTGCTTAAACTCCTAATAATAACAAAATCAGTACAAATACAAAAGGGTTCCAGAAGCTTTGGTTCTTGGATCCCTAAATACTGACAGATGAAACTAATAAACTGTAAATATAAACAGTTTCTGACTGTCCAGGAGCGTTCTCCCTTTCTTTGTTTTATAATTGTTACAATTTTCAATGTTCAGCGCACATGTAAAGAGAATCCATTCAATCGGAAGACCGGCCCTTCAGTCAGCTCTCCTGTGTCAAGACCCCCAAAAGGGCCCCGTCCTGCACGACCCCCTGCTCCTGGTCATGGATTTCCTCTCATTAAACGCAAGGTGAGACACCGAGATATCGGCCTGTTTTTTGCTGATTAGTTACATGAAGAAAAAGAAAAGAGATATGGTGAATAGCAATTTTATGAATAGTAGTATTAATGTTTTATTGCATTTATTCATTTAAAGTTTGTACAATATTTGTACAAGCTCTGAATCGAAGACATTGACCATATTTATATGCACTTGAGAGAATGGTGTATTCCAGGGTTTTTGCAGAAATGGGTCTTCTGAAACGTCAAGTAAACAAGAATGCTGATTTCCTTGCATTGGTTATTAAGAGCTTGATTTGGAGAAAGTGGTTTAACACAACTAGATTTCTCTCAGAGAACGCGGGTTATGCCTCCTACACACACTACACGACTTTCAAAGACGTCAGAACTTGGTACGGTTCATATTACACTTCTGTCTGTCATGAAAGTTGTAGTGTTTTCAAATTACACGACGCATCGGTGACGGGTGAACGCATTACAAAACATTTCACTATTGACGAATCCCCGACGACTCTGCCTGGACTCCAAATTACCTTTCACAACAGAGTAAACTCTCTGTTCCACTAATTTATCCTCCATTTCTTCAGTCCAATTAGAGTTTCTTAATACCGCAGCCATGCTAGTTGATGTTCTGTTGCAGGTACATCAGGACTCCTCCCACTGAAACTTCCCGTTTCTTGCTCTCTCATTGGCTGTAGGTCAACGCTGCATTTTTATTCAGTCAAAACATATTTCACACTGCGTGATTTGGAGTCACAGACATGTCCAGATATTTAAAATTCTAGAAATCTTACTGACATCAGCGACATGTCGGCGCTTCTCAGATCGCGTCTTTTGCTATTTCATACATTCGTACATGCTATTTCATACATTGTAATCATCAGTCACGGGTGCGAGCTCTGATTTGCCTACGATTTCAGGCTTTTCTCTACAAAACTATCGGTGAGCTTAAAATCGTGTAAACTCTGCATTAATGTGCTCATGTAAACACATAAGCAGCATTCAGATGGGTGTTTGAAGAGTGCACGTGTGTGGAACAGACCGGATAACAAACATCACAGGATGGAGCCCAACAACATTTCAACACAGTAAAATTCAACATTTCTGGGAGTACAGTGGGAAAATCACACACCCTATAAACAATATTTATACACAGCATGTAAATACTGTCTCTCACATTCCTGAATATGGGTTAGTAAATTGAGGGAATTTACTGACTGAGCCGCATGTATATGTTAGTGATGGTCGATCATGAAAAAGATGATCGATTGTGATCATGCATGATGTGACTTTTCACGAAATCCAGCAACAATTAACTGACAACTAAACGTGTCAAAGAGGGAGCTTATTTTTAATTTTGAGATTGATTGCGTTGTGACTTTGAGGGGTACATTGATTAGAGACTTCTCATGGCAAACAAACTGATATGCAGTTGCAGTGCTGTCGTTAAAATAATCAAAACAGAGAGTGTGATTAACCATGTTTTCAACACTTTTCTCTGCAAAACGTTTGCTAAACACACTTTATTATCATTTAATGTGAGAACTTTGACTCGTTAATGTATATTATTTAATATAAAAGTGAATGATTGGCACTGACTAAACTTCCCTGCCCTGCATGAAGTAACACACACACACACACACACACACACACACACCTTCATCTCCACGACATCAATGAAGGTTTCCGCTTGAGTTTACAAGTTAGATATCCGATATAAAGTGTCATTCCGTTGCACTTTCCTCAGTTGAAAGGTGGAAATTCAGACACTCCGAGCTTCATGAATCACAGCAACAACAACACAGAACATTGCGGCTTTCCTCACAAGAGCGAACATTTGGGGACACATACACACCAGGCGCATGTGGCAGTGTACAGCGAGCGAGTGTTTCTACAGTTAGACAGAGTGCAGTTAAATGGAATACAATGCAGCATCTTCAACTCAACATGCATATTAAAACGCAATGGTTATGGCATCTCCTGTTATTTTAAAATAGACAGTTCAGGCAGTCACTAAAAAAACTGGTGCGCACTTACTAAGATTACTACGGTAACCTGAAGGAAGAAAAGACAGACTGCAAACCCTCACATAATGACAAAATATGATTATTTTATTTTGATTATGCAATCTTTTGTACATTTTGTTACATAATATTTTATAACAGCCTATAATAATGAATAGATGATACACTGGAACAACAAGACGCAATGCAGCAACCATAGACGTTTTTCAGACATGTCATTATATATACATTTATGAACATGTAATTGCCCCTTGAGTACTCGAGTAATTAGTTTGAGTACTCGAGTAATTAGTTTGAGTACTCGAGTAGACAAAATGACCAAAATGCCCATCCCTAGTATATGGGAGTAAAGAGTACACCCCTTACACTACATGTAAATGGGATTCTGGGAAATCTGTTTTTGCTATAACCCGCTTTCTGGTGTCCATGTAAACCAGACCAGATTTATCATCAGGGGTTTGTCTGTCAACACCAATATATAACTGAGAGCGATATGGTTATAATTACTCACCCTGAGATCTTATCTGATAGGTCCAGTCAGACCAGTATATCCCAGTAGAAGACATCCATATTGAGATGAGTGACCTAGAGAAACGGTTGAATGAACTTGAGCAGAGAGGGGTGGATCTGGAGAAGAGCTTACGTGACTGTTCAGATGGTAAGAGAATCACATGCTCCAGCTGCACTGAAGAGATATTAAATTTGGGATAAACATTTGTATGTTTAGAGGTTAACTTAGTGATGTTAGACCTTGTTGTTGCCAGATGCAATACAGTACAATTCCAAAATATGCTAATTGAGTGTCTATAATGAATGCTAGAATGCTGTGAAATGCAGCACAATAACATCCTGTCTACACTGTATGTGTCCATTGACACTATGCAATACGCCACAGCGGATTAACTCTGTCTACACTGGACATGAAATGAACATTCTTCATGATGTGTCGCAAACACGACCAATCAGTTGTAAGATCTTGTAGATTTCAGCTATGGTTAAATGTGTGAATAACCTGTATCCTAAGTTTTCAATGGAAATCCACTGGTAAAAACAAACTTATTGTAATGCATTGTTGCTATACTGCTTATACAGTACATGTGGTTTTAATCATAAAACTGTCAGGATGTTTGTTGTTTTCTTTTCCCTTGTGTGTTTTGTGTTGGTCTGATCCTGTGGCGTGGCGGCTCATTCAGTTGATTACCTCACATATGTATCCCATATTCCCATCACCATCCTGTCTATTTAAACAGTTTTCAGCCATTCATTGCCTGATTATTCAGTCTAGTTCTCTGGTCCATCACTCAACCAGTCAACCCATGCACTACCACTACCTTTTCATAACAGAATAATCTGGCCACTATGGTCCCAGCAGACACAGAAACTGTTTATAACGCTCTATCTGGGAAAGGAGTACTTCTGGGACAGCACGAAAAAACAGTTACGGGATCTCGCGGACAACAACCAAGCCTTGACTGGTCAGATCTCTCAAATCTGTGAAAATCAAACTCAGGAAAGTTTTTGACCACCCTGTTCATGGAGCCGAAGCCCAGAAGCATCTCCTTAAGCTCCGTCAGGGCTCTCAAAGTGTGGCTGAATATTCAGTGGAGTTCTGCGTCTTGGCAGCTAAATTGGACTGGAATGATGGGGTTTTTCAGACAATGTTTCGGAATGGACTTGATGAACGAATTAAGGACGAACTGGCTTTTAAGGACAGATCTGACTCTCTTGACTCACTTGTGTCTCTCTTTATCAGTTTAGATAACTTCCTGATAGAATGCTGTAGGGAAAAGTCCTGTCTCACCTTGCACCCTCAGCTTGTGTCTTTTACCAGCCATGGTAAATCGAGTCAGTGGTCAGAGAAGCTCAGTGTTTATTTGTTCCTCATGCTGTTGGTTCCCGAGTTTTCCAGTGGGGTCATGCCTCCCCGTTCACCTGTCGCCCAGGCACCAGTTGCACCCTAGACTTTCTTAAGAGACATTTCTGGTGGCCTACCATGGACACAGATACTCGAGCATTCATCGCTGCCTGTTCCGTATGTGTTCGTGGGAAGGCACCTATCATCCTTTGGCTGGTCTGCTTCGCCCATTGCCTATTCCCAGTCGCCCCTGGTCACACATTGCCCTTGACTTCGACCTCACGTCGGTGAGTTTATCTTCTGGCTTACATCCTCAATCCAATGGCCAAGCGGAGAGAATCAGCCAGGAGATAGAGACAGCATTATGATGCATATCAACCTGTAATCCCTTGTCCTGGAATACCCACCTTGATGGATTGAGTACGCTAATAACTCCCTTCTCAGCTCAGCCACAGGCATGTCTCCATTCAAATGTTCCTTGGGATACCATCCTCCGTTGTTTCCAGCCCAGGAGAACGAAATTGCAGTTCCATCTGTCCAAGTTCACCTCCGTCGCTGCTGTAAGGTTTGGAGAGATGTCCGCTCTGCCCTCCTCCATTCAGCTGACAACAGTCGTTGCCTTGCCAACCGCCATCTGATTCCTGCACCCAATTACAGGCCAGGCCACAAGGTTTGGTTATCTTCCAGGAACTTTCCATTAAGACTGGAGTCTAGGAATCCTTGGTCCATTCGTAATTGATAAGATCATCATCCCCTCTGCTGTTAAACTCAATCTAACCCGGTCTGTGAAAATCCACCCCACATTCCATGTCTCCCATTTAAAACCGGTCCATGTCAGCCCACTATATGGCACATATACAACCCACATATGCATTTACGGTGTTGTGATGCAAATTCTATTATAATTTAAAAAATATTAAACTAAATGTAAAAAAGTCTGTTTAAATGTTCAAAGACACCTTAATTGAGGAATACCTAAAGTGACCACATCATGTAAAAATATACTCAATGGAGATGCAATTTTTAATCCACATTTGCATTCGAGGGTTAAAGTAATAGAACAAAGATCAAAACATCAAGCTGGCTTTGATGTAAATGTCAGAACTTATTTAAATATAAAACAAAAAAACAACAACTTATAACTAAAGAAATTCACACATTGAAACATACAGTATCTCACAAAAGTGAGTACTCCCCTCACATTTTTGTAAATATTTGATTATATCATTTCATGTGACAACACTGAAGAAATGACACTTTGCTACAGTGTAAAGTAGTGAGTGTACATGTGCTGTCCCCTCAAAATAACTCAACACACAGCCATTAATGTCTAAACCGCTGGCAACAAAAGTGAGTTACACCCTTAAGTGAAAATGTCCAAATTGGGCCCAAAGTGTCAATATTTTGTGTGGCCACCATTATTTTCCAGCACTGCTTTAACCCTCTTGGGCATGGAGTTCACCAGAGCTTCACAGGTTGTCACTGGAGTCCTCTTCTACATCACAGAGCTGGTGGATGTTAGAGATCATGTGCTCCTCCACCTTCCGTTTGAGGATGCCCCACAGATGCTCAATAGGGTTTAGGTCTAGAGACATGCTTGGCCAGTCCTTCCCCTTCACCCTCACCTTCTTTAGCAAGGCAGTGGTCGTCTTGGAGGTGTGTTTGGGGTGCTTATCATGCTGGAATACAACCCTGTGGCCCAGCCTCCGAAGGGAGGGGATCATGCTCTGCTTCAGTACGTCACAGTACATATTGGCATTTATGGTTCCCTCAATGAACTGTAGCTCCCCAGTGCCGGCAGCACTCGTGCAGCCCCAGACCATGACACTATGCTTGACTGTAGGCAAGACACACTTGTCTTTGCAATCCTCACCTGGTTTCTGCCACACACGCTTGACACCATTTGAACCAAATAAGTTTATCTTGGTCTCATCAGACCACAGGACATGGTTCCAGTAATTCATGTCCTTAGTCTGCTTGTCTTCAGCAAACTGTTTGCGGGCTTTCTTGTGCATCATCTGTAGAAGAGGCTTCCTTCTGGGACGACAGCCATGCAGACCAATTTGATGCAGTGTGTGGCGTATGGTCTGAGCACTGACAGGCTGACCCCCCACCCCTTCAACCTCTGCAGCAATGCTGGCAGCACTCATACGTCTATTTCCCAAAGAAAACCACTGGATATGACACTGAGCACATGCACTCCACTTCTTTGGTCAACCATGGCGAGGCCTGTTCTGAGTGGAACCTGTCCTGTTAAACCGCTGTATGGTCTTGGCCACCGTGCTGCAGCTCAATGTCAGGGTCTTGGCAATCTTCTTATAGCCTAGGCCATCTTTATGTAGAGCAACTATTCTTTTTTTCAGATCCACAGAGAGTTCTTTGCCATGAGGTGCCATGTTGAACTTCCAGTGACCAGTTTGAGGGAGTGTGAGAGCGATGACACCAAATTTAACACACCTGGTCCCCATTCACACCTGAGACCTTGTAACACTAATGAGTCACATGACACCGGGGAGGGAAAATGGCTAATTGGGCCCAATTTGGACATTTTCACTTAGGGGTGTACTCACTTTTGTTGCCAGCGGTTTAGACATTAATGGCTGTGTGTTGAGTTATTTTGAGGGGACAGCACATTTACACTGTTATACAAGCTGTGCACTCACTACTTTACATTGTAGCAAAGTGTAATTTCTTCAGTGTTGTCACATGAAAAGATATAATCAAAAATTTACAAAAATGTGAGGGGTGTACTTACTTTTGAGAGATACTGTATGTGGTTAGTAAAACATTTTATTTTAAACTCATGAGCAATACAGGAGTATCTTCCTACTGACAGTGCAGTGTGGTACTCTGCAATGGACACATCCAGTGTAGACCGCATCATCGATTATAATGGCGTTCATTTACTTTTGGCGTGACGCTCCGATCACGTCCAGTGTAGACTGAGAATAACAGCCAATCAGATAATACTGGATGTTTAATATAGAGTTATGTGTAGCAGGATTTTGGACAAATGGGATTACTTTGTAGGTTATGCTACCCACTGTGATACCACAGAAATATAAACCAAGCAATCAACAAAGTGTCCTTCTGCATGTTATGGTTGGTTTAGGACAACATCTTTGATTTACATGGATAACATCGCTGTTATTGATTGTGTTTGTCGTGTTGTTTAATTAGTACACTGTGTTAGAGGTGTTGATCCTCCTCTTATCTTAAACAGTAACTGCACTTTATCTCAAGGTTTCTTTTTTTGTAGCTCAAGTTAAGGAGCAGATCTCATTTATTGGGGAATAATTTAATTTTCATGCATGCCAATTTCTTTTATATTCAGAGCTTGCATTTCCTGTGGTTGTACAATGGTTATAGACTCAGGGTATAGACGCCAGTTATACGACCCCAATTCAGAAGAAGTTGGGACAGTATGCAGAATGCCAATTAAAACAAAAAGGGGTGATTTGCAAATGTACTTTGACTTGTATTCAAACAAAAACAGGATGGTACTTAATGTTTAACCTAATCAACAACATTGCTTTTTAAAGACATACGTTTTTTTCTGAAATCGATGCCAACATATTCCAAAAAAAGAAGAGACAGTGGCAATTTAGGACTAATAACAATCAGACAAGTTGAAATGACAAGGTGATGTGAAACAGGTGAGGCAATAGTGATATTGTATATAAGGAACCTCAAGTCAAGTTATATTTATTTTATATAGCAGGTGTTGTTTCAAAGCAGCTGTACATGAAATTATGCTATAACAGAAAATGCATGAATATAATGCCATTATTAGTTATTTATGTTTAGAACTATTAATGGCTAAAATTAGTAAACTAAGTAAGTGTTGTGGGTCAATGATTAAATAAAAGGATTTTGTATAAACTAAGTTTTAGTGTTAAAGTCCTTGAAGTCATCCTGAATTAATTGAGGAAATACACATAGACGAATTGTCCTTTGATTTTGGCCAATGAAGGCTTTTGTTAGTGGTTAATGTATTTTCTATGTAGTTTAAGAGAGTGTTGTCCCAGCTTTTGACCAAGTTGATAAAAGTATCATTCAGTGAGGAGCATCACAGTCCAGCTGGAAGCTCATGGCAGGACATTTTGGTGAACTCTATCCTGAGCCCATGCTTCAGACTGAGTCTCATGAAGAATCCCATGTCTTTGAGTTTGCATGAGTTCATCTTCTGTGAAGTCTGCCATAGTAGACTGAAGTGAAGTCTGGCTGGCACATGCTGCAGTTGGTCATCATCACTCAGCGACACCATGGGAATCAGACATCAGGCAGGACCGGAGATAGTTCTGTCATGCTCTGGTAACCTTGGGATATAATCAAGCTAATGCCTATACACTAATGCCAAATTAATTCTCAACCCTACTCAAGAGAATGTCGTGTTCTATGGTGTTGAAGGCAGCACTAAGATCTAAAAGCTCTAGAAGAGAAATGCAGCTGTGATCAGATGATAAGTGCAGTCTCTGTAGTATGATGTGGCCTAAATCCTGACTGAAATTCTTCATATATACAATTTCTCTGTAAAAATGAACATAGATGGGAGGACACAACCTTTTCTAGTATTTATAAAAATAAAAAAAGCCTCCAAAAAAGCCTAATCCTTCAAGAGCTATGATGGTTAAGGCACAGGAATGCAACAGATGCATCAGCAAAAAATCCAGTGCTTTCAGAATAATGTTCCCCAGAGACAAATTGGAAGGATTTTGGGCATTTCACCCTCTGCAGTGCACAATATAGTCAAAAGACTCAAGGAATCTGGTCAAATCTTGCTGAGTAAAGGGCAAGGCTGGAAAAGCATTTCTGAGTGCATGTGATCTCTGATTCCTCAGACATCACTGTCTTAACATCATTCATCCGTTATGGATATCATGAACATAGGCTTGGGATTACTTAAGTAAACTTTTGTTAGTCAACACCACTCGCCGCTGCATCCACAGATGCAAGTTAAGACTTTACTATGTAAAGGAGAAGCCGTACATCATCACTGTCCAGACATTGTTGTTGTCAGACGGGCTGATTTGAGTATTTCTGGGATTTTCACATGCAACAGTCTCTAGAATTTACTCTGAATGGTGCCAAAACACAAAACATCCAGTGAGGGGCAATTCTGTGGATGGAAACACTTGTTGATGTGCTCAAATTTCTTCTTTTAATGTCCCGACAAAATAAAAGCAAGAGATTTTTAGTTGAAAAAAATATGACAGAATTTGTATTATTGTATAATATAACTTAACTGTTCTTATTATTATTAAATTACAATAATATTTTAACTGAGTAATGTGATTATCCCATCACAACTAAAGACAAAAAAATCCACTAAAGACTCCATTTCACATTCCCAGTTCACACACCATGTGTGGAAAACAATGTGCCAGTAGAACTGACTTCATGTTCACTGAAGATTTTCACTGAATTACTGTTAAATGTGCTGCTGCATTATCCAGTAGGGTAGTTAACAAGTAGTTTTCTTAATAGTCTGCACATTTTTTTTTATTCACTTAAGTGTTATCAGAAGGAATGGTGCTATTACACATTGGTAAACACTCGACTGTCCTAACTATTTTGGAGCGTGTTGCAATCTTATGATTTGAAATGAGGGTATATATAATTTAATTCACATGGTAAAACTTCAAATGATGTGTTGTTGAGTGCTTTCAATATAGCACAGGGTGAAAAATTATTATTTTCTTGTTTAATTGCCATTTTGCAAACTGTCCCGACTTTTTTTTAAATGAATTTTCTGGTTCTAACAGTGTGAATATCAATATGAATAATCCATGGTATGGTTGCATGTTTATTGCCTGGAGTTCTGTCATTTTAGATGATAAAGAGGAACATCTGCTGGTTGACTGGTTCTCTCTGATTCATGAGAAACACTTGTTGGTGCGGAAAGAGGCTGAGCTGGTCTACACGTAAGTGCAGTATTAACATGCGCTTTGATTAACACTATTAAAACATGTTGACTGACACACCATAGCAAGATACCACATTCAGTGTATATATTTATTCATGGTGTATCTCAGGGTTAGGGGTTTGGATGTTTTCAGTACCTTTACCAAGAGAGATGAAGGTTAGTTTGGTTAAAGTGTGATAGGAATTAAACAGTGTCTGATCATTGATTTATCAGAGCTAAGCAGCAGAACCTGGAGGAGAGGCAGGCCGATGTGGAATATGAGCTAAGATGTTTGCTCAACAAGCCAGGTATGAAACAAACATACACAGCACACACACCGGAGATTTCTCTTCAAATCACAACTTTCATCTGTCCATTCTGTCTGTCTCCCTCTCTATCGCTTGTGTCTCTGACAGAGAAAGAATGGACGGCAGATGACAAAGACAGGGAGAATCAGTTGATGGCAGAGCTTGTCACTATTATTGAGCGGAGAAACCAGATTGTTAACAGCATAGATCAGGACAGACAGAGGTAAGCAAACTTTGCAAAAATCTCAGTTGTTTCTGGAAATTTGAATATTATAAACGAAGACATTTTATTACATTTTATTTTATTTTAGAGATTCAAATAGATCAATTCCAACATTCATCATTTAAATATTTTTGTACATGATAACGACTACTGGTGTGAGTTCTGGCAAATTGTCTTTCGGTTAGATTTAACAGCAATTTGATTCATTAACTTTTTAAAATGCATTTAATATAATTGTGGCGAGCAGGGCGGGGCTGAGCGGCGTCTGGGCAGAGCGAGGTTGGGATGATTTTTTATTTTATTTATCCTTTATTTAACCAGGAAAAAAACCCATTGAGATTAAAAATCTCTTTTGCAAGGGAGACCTGGCCAAGATAGGCAGCAAAATTACATCACATCATTACATACGTACAAAAACACACAAATAAAAGCCAATTATGCACTTACAATAAAATCTCAATAAAAACATTGACATGTGAGGGAGTCCAACTCAAAGCATCTCATTCTCAACTTAAAAACACTCAAAGGAATCAATTTACTAAGTTTTAAGTTGTTCTGCAGCAAATTCCATGTAAAGGGAGCAGAGTAAACAAAGGCCTTTTTACCCAGCACAGTACTAACATGTGGGACAGAAAACAAGACAACAGCCTGAGAACGGAGAGAGTAATGACCAACACTTTTTTTCATAAGAAGTGAACATAAATAGGATGGCAGCACACCAAGAATAGCCTTATTTATAAATATATACCAATGACAGAGCCTCCGTGTGGCCAGAGCAGACCACCCTACACGTGAATACAGCTCACAGTGGTGAGTGCGAGCTTTACAATTTGTAATAAATCTCAGCTATGCATGATAGGCTGCGTCAATCATGTGAAGGCATTGAGCAGATGAATGCATATATATCACCATAATCCAACACAGATAAAAAAGTGGATGCCACTAACCGTTTTTTAACATTAAAAGAAAAGCACAGCTTATTTTGAAAGTAAAAACCCAGTTTTAGCCTCAACTTTCTCACTAGACAGTGAACATGAGGCTTAAATGATAGGCAATCATCAATAACAATACCAAGATACTTATAAGCTGTAACAGTCTGTATTTCACGTCCATCAAGAGTAATCACTGAGGGAATATTCAGTGGTCTATTCCGAGGGCCTGTGAAAAGCATACATTTTGTTTTGTCTGCATTGAGCACAAGTCTCAACTGTAGCAAAGTGTTTTGGACCACATTGAAGGCATTCTGTAAATGTGCAATGGCTTGTTTAAGAGAGGGTGCACAGCAGTAAATAACTGTGTCATCTGCATAAAAATGAAAGTTTGCATCAGACACATGCCAATTAAGATTATTTATATAAATAGTAAATAAAAGAGGGCCTAATACAGAGCCTTGTGGAACCCCTTTAATGATTGGTAAAATACCAGATTGAACACCATCATGCTTAATGCACTGAGTTCTGTCACTAAGATAGTTTGAGAACCAAGAGACAGTTTTCTCTGAGAACCCCGAATTAAGAAGCCTAGTCTTTAAAACATCATGATCAACCGTGTCAAAAGCTTTTGACAAATCAATAAAAAGTGATGCACAGTGCTGCTGCTTGTCACGAGCAGCAGAGATGTCATTTATCACCTTCATTGCAGCTGTGATGGTACTATGTTTTTTTCTAAAACCTGACTGAACTGGGGATAAAATGTCCTGTACATGCAAGAAGTCTTTCATCTGATCACTCACCAGGGATTCAAGCGTTTTGGCCAAAACAGACAAATTAGAAATTGGCCTGTAATTATTTAAATTTGACGGGTCACCCCCTTTCAATAATGGACAAACAAATGCAGATTTCCATATTTTAGGAATAGTGTTGCTCTCTAAAGTAAGGTTAAAAAGATACGTTAGAGGCTGTGCTACACAATAAGCAGCTATTTTTAAGAAATAGGGCTCTATAAGATCAGGTCCTGGGGGTTTTTCAGAAACCAGTCCTTTTAGGGCTTTTTGAACGTCAGCCACTAAGAATGGAGTGAGATTGAAGACACTTGTAGAGACTGGTACATCTCTACAAGGTGTCACAGTATAAGGACAAGCAGTGTCAAACAAAGAACCAGACTGAATAAAATGCTCATTAAAATGGTTCAATATCTCCAGCTTGTCATGAACTACTACAGACTCTTTCATAATAGAAGAAGGAACATTAATACTATCTTTGTTTGGAGAAAGTAATTTTATAGCCTTCCAGAATTTTCTGGGATCATTTAAGGTGTTAGTAGTGGCTGACAGATAAAAATCAGATTTTGCTTTCTTAATAAAAGAAGAACATTTATTTCTTAGCTGCCTAAAAACAAGCCAATCAAACGAAGAGCCCGTTTTTCTTGCTTTAGCCCACGCTAAATTGCGGTCATGAAGAATATCTCCAAGCTCAGAGAAAAACCAGGGATTATCCCGCCCCTTAACTCTGAATCTCTTTAATGGGGCGTGTCTATTTATTACTTGCAAAAAATTATCCAGGCTGACTCCACATCGGGAATCAGCTCTATTCTACTCCAATCACAATTAAACAAATCATGGCAAAAGCCCTGTTCATTAAATTTTTTTGAGATTCCTCTTACATATGACGCGAGGTTTACATTTAGGCATCTTAGTATTCCTTACAGCAGCAACAACGCAATGGTCACTTAGGTCATTGCAAAAAACACCAACAGCAGAAAATTTGTGCGGGACATTAGTCAAAATTAAATCAATTAAGGTGGATTTCTCATGACACTTAAGATTTAAACGAGTGGGAGAATTGATTAACTGTGTAAAATTAACAGAATCACAAAATGACTTAAATTCATCTGAACAAGGTTTCAGCCAGTCCCAGTTTAGATCACCTGCTAAGATAATTTCAGAGTAGTCCAATCTAGATAAGAGTTGAATAAGAGTGTGCAATGCAGTACTCAAGGCAGAAGGAGGCCTATAACACCCAACAACAGTAACATAAATAACTGATAATTGGTGAATGAGTTCCACCTGTGTGCCACACCGGTCTCGTGTTCCAGTGAGGGATGGTGGGAGTATTTTAAGAGCGGAGACGACAGCAGACGGGGAGAGAGAGACGCATGTCGATGTGGTTTTGTGTGATGTTGAACGTGTCCGCTTAAAAGATCCCCTAATGTATCTTAGGCAAAACAAAAAGAGAAAAGGAAAGTGACACTACTGGAAAGTGTTGCCTACACAATATTGACGAAGTTGCCGCACTATGAAACATTTTTATTTATTTTTTGTGACCATCACAATGATTTGAACTGGCAAATGATTGAATGTTTTGAGTATGTTTGTCTGAAAACCAGAGCGGTGTTGTGAGAGAAGTGTCATTGTTAGTGAATAATTGGAAAAGCATCTTGTTTTGTTAAAAGGGTTTGAGATGAACAGTAAACGGTCCATATCTTCGCTGTAATGTGTGGGATCTACATGCACTAATTTACCTCTATCCGATTGCAGATTCTGAATGTACTGTACCTAAACGTCAATTATTCATTGACATGTGCATTATATGTAAATGTAAAAACTTTCTACGCATCCAAAGAGTGTCAGTCGTTGTGTTCTGAAGAAGCTGAGAAAGTGAGAATGGCACCAAAAACCCTAATTGCTATTTTTGCTTTGAGATTTCTAAAAGTATGCCAGAAAAGCTTTCTTCTAATGTTACTCTGCAAACGAAGAATTAGAAGCAACGTCTAATGCCCTGTGTGACCATATATATTTGCCTCATGCCCATTAATGCCCATTCTACCGTTGGCAGCTCTGCTCTGGATGCGAGTACAAAGTAAAGACATGTGGGTGAGAGTTGTCCTTAAAGGAGTTTACAGATGTGGAATTTAAACAAAATAATCAGGACTTTATGCAACAGCTGCGGATGGGACGTGCAACAAATCTCTAAGAAATAATGACGGCGGAACAGAGGATTTAATCGTTCAAGAAATTTGAATTTAGGCTATTTAAAACAGCAAGAGATGGGACGCTTGCAGTGTTAAATAACTGTCAGAAGAAGAGTTTTACTCTTGTATAATATAACCTTATATTTCTAAAACCTAGATGGGGCCTATAATTATTAATAGGCTATGGATATTTTTGAGGTTTATTCAAAGCCTATAACCGATTGTGTGTAATAGTAATACATTTAACATAAGTTTTGAGGAGGATGTTTAGGCTATTTACTTTGTTCCCCTGGCATCATCTCTTGTAAAACATATTCTATCATTTACTTTCTTAATATGTCACGTATGACCGACTGTCACTACGGCAAAGAAGTGACAGAATGCCGTAACCGCACCTGCTGCTTAAAGTCCCTATTAAGAGTGAAACATGCCATTAAAGAACATTTGTGCCCTGCAGAACATTCAGTGCGAGCCACCATACACTTAGTAATGCGTTTTGTTCTTGCTTTGTATAAGTTGGGTTCATGCAACAAGCATCATGTATAAACATACATGGGCACCACCGTTTTGTGCATGAGCGCATGGTATTTTAGAATACGATTGAGAAAATAGTTGGATTCAAATGTTTACATGGCTGATATTTTTCTTTTAAACTGATCATTGTACGTCTACATCACCCCCTATAATCGGATGGAAATTTTATTCGGTTCCAGCTCAATTAGATCATTTTTCGAGTTTATATAAAGGCTTTTCAATCCGATTGAGCTATCAGTCAGATTATAAACTGATTATTTGTTTGCATGTAAACATGGCCAAAGATGAGATCCCTCACTCCACTTTCATTGAATAATGTGTCTTAATATCCTTTCTGTTCTTTACAGTCAAGACAAAAAAGTAGAGAAATATTAATTTGACCAAATTTTAACAGCACAGATGTGCTAAAAAAAACGAGACTTCTCTCTCGTTAATAATGAAACACCTGTGTGAGTCTGTGAGATGAACGCGCTAGACTCTTAAAGTGACAGTAGCGTTATAGCGCTTGTTAAATGAATTAATGTAAACTCAATGTTATTTCTTGTAAATATTATTTCAAACATTGACAGCTCAGATCATTTTATATATATATATATATATATATATATATATATATATATATATATATATATATATATATATATATATATATATTCATTTTCATCATGTAATATTAATTGATAAAAAAAAAAAATACAATTAAATGTTCTAACAAGTTAAAATGTGATTATAAAAGTAATGGCAAACAAATTATTCAATTTTTTTTATATTTCATGTATTTTTCAGGACAGGTTCAGTTCTGTTGCTTGTTCTTCACGTGATCAGCCTGAATGTAGCCCACAATTTTTTTGTTTGTGATCTTTTATATGTATATGAGAAACTCTTATTATTTTAACTTAACTTTAAATTGTGCATTTAAGAACTTTATTTTGATGAGAAATTATTATATGCATTTTGCACAAATATTTTTCAGAAACTAAACACAATTTTCTTCCTTTGTCATTTATTTGTTATAATATCGAACCAAGATTTATACTGAATCGTGAAGCTCATATTGTATTTAGACCCGAATAGTGAGAACCATATCACCCCATCCTTGTACTATATGTATACCAAACAAGGACATGCACAGGGGGTTGGTTACAATGGCCTGAGCCGCTAACCCTTTGCTCAGTTGGGATGAAATGCCCCTCTGGGTGAAATAGATCAGACCAAACTTTTTTTTGTCAGCCAAACCCCATTGACAAAAATTATTGACATGTTCCCGCTGATATTTTAAGTAATGTTAATATTTTTAAATGTTTTAATTTTACATCTTTGCATTTTATTTTTCTTATAATTTAATTAACCTTTATTACATCTGTTGTTCTTATAATATGTATAAATTTTATTTTATTCACCATTGTAAAAAGTAGTAAAAAAAAATAAAATACGGTAAGAAATAAACATTTATATATTTTTGGGAAAGTATTAGCATATATTTCAGCAGCCGTGCAAGGAAAAAAGTAGGTAGCCACCAAAAAGTCACCTTTGAGGCCCATCAGAAGCCTCCATTAACCGGTCGGTTTGGCAGAACCAGCGCACAAGCAGTTAATATTCACCTATTGTTTGTCAGGAGTACAGGGCAAACAAAGTTAGGTTAATAAAGCTTATTTTTAAAACATGATTGCGTTTCTGATAATGAAAGTAATTGTTACATCATAACTTTGAATGGAGAGTTACGCATAATTTACTTTTGCATTAAAAAGTGCTATTTTCTCATCATCAATGAGTTGCGTGAGAGCGCACACTCTTGCGCTTTCACACACACACATCAGATTTTAGGAGTGAATGCACTTAACTGCATAGAGTGCTATAGGATGCTCCCTTGCTCCCTATTTAGTGCATTACTTAACCTCCAGTGTGCTGTCTGTCTGCACTGGTCTCAGAACAGTTATAGGAGAGCTATAGGATGCTCCCTATTTAGTGCATTTCTTAACCTCCAGTGTGCTGTCTGTCTGCACTGGTCTCGGAACAGTTATAGGAGAGCTATAGGATGCTCCCTTGCTCCCTATTTAGTGCATTACTTAACCTCCAGTGTGCTGTCTGTCTGCACTGGTCTCAGAAGTGTTATAGGAGAGATTTAGGATGCTGCCTTGCTCCCTATTTAGTGCATGACTTAACCTCCAGTGTGCTGTCTGTCTGCACTGGTCTCAGAACAGTTTGCACCTTATTTTCATCATAACTCCATATAAAGCCTCTGAAAGACACATTTATCAGCTTTTGCATGAATTTATTTATTCTCAATGTGAAAATGCACAGTAAATATAGGAATGCATTTACTAGTCACGTGATGCCATGCAAGGTTTGCACATGTAAACGGCGAGCTCTGCGCACTTTGCTAGTTTTAACATTATTATTGTCATAAACCGGTGAGATTCGATACACCCTGTTCAATAACTGTTTTAGGAGAACAATATGTCAAAGAATTCTAAATCCTTGGGCTGAGGAGACATTAAAAGACACTTACGTGCTCAAGCTGATGCATTAAGTCAATGAAGTTATCAAAGTTATTTTGTAGTACTTATGTTGCAGCTGAATGGACCGATACACTGAACATTCACTTGACTGTCCGAGGAAGCTGAGTGCCTTTTTTGCTTCTTTTTGTGCTGGTTCCACCTAGTGGCTGGAGTTTGTTTGGTGGAGTAACACTCCTTCGGGACAGTTATGTGGATGAATCTACACACTCTTTGTGTTTATTCCGCCTATTGGCTGGAGTTTGTTTTATAGATTATCTTTTGTTGTGTAATTCTGTCTCACAAAATGTATGTAGAAACACTGGACTCGAGCATTCCGATGGCAAAAGTGTTGCGGGGCTCTCTTAGGCGTACATGGACTGTTTGAGTTTAGAGGGATAGATGCCAGCTGGTGCTGTCGTGCGCAGAATTAATGCACCTGTTTGTTTGGTTCGGGGGGAAGTTTGGGGATTGATTGTTGCACTAATGTTGGAATGTTGTCTTTTATAATTTAGTTTTTGACACACAATCTATTTTTCCTATTATGTCAGATGTTAATATGAGTGGATTGTCTCTCCCCACGTGGAATGTGAATGGGTTGGGGCATCCCATAAAAAGAATGAAGGTTATTTCTCTTCTTAAGCATAAGAAACTTCATAGTGTTTCTTCAAGAAATGCATCTTTCCACACAGGAAGCTGAAAAATTTGTGAAGATATGGGATGGACATGTTGTCTTTAATGCTGGCTCAAGTAAGAGCAGGGAAGTCATTACATTGATAAATAAACATCTACAATTCAAATGTCTCAAACAGATTAAAGATAATTAGGAAGAGCCATTATTGTTTTAGCAGAAATTCAGGGGCAAAGGTTGATTTTGGCTAATATTAACGCACCTAACGCTGATGATCAGGGCTTTTTTATAGATCTTGAAAGGATGTTGCAAGCCACGGGCACCCCTCATGATATAATATTGGGAGGAGACTTTAATCTATTGATGGACTCAGTCCTTGATCATTGTGAAGCAAAAGTGTGTAAGCCCCCTAGAGCAACACTGATGCTTCACAAGATGTGTAAAAATCTTGGTCTTATAGATATTTGGAGACTTTTGAACCCATCTGGTTGGGACTAAACATTTTTATCATCAGTCCATAAGATTTATTCTAGAATATATAATTTTTTTTATATCCAAGTCCCTCATTTCATCTGTTGTTGATTGCTCAATGGGGAAACCTTTTGTCTCAGACCACACTAGTGTTAATTTTGTCACCTATTTTTAATTTAGTCTTAGTCTTGTGCCAAATGTCCTTGTTAGTTTTAGTCATATTTAGTCATTCACATCTTTTTTTGTTAGTCAAGTTTTAGTCGACTAAAAGTCTCATCATTTTAGTCTAGTTTTAGTCAAAAGAGAATTTAAGGTATCTTAGTCAAGTTTTAGTCAACTAAAAGTCTCGTCATTTTAGTCTAGTTTTAGTCAAAAGAGAATTTAAGGTATCTTAGTCAAGTTTTAGTCAACTAAAAGTCTCGTCATTTTAGTCTAGTTTTAGTCAAAAGAGAATTTAAGGTATCTTAGTCAAGTTTTAGTCAACTAAAAGTCTCGTCATTTTAGTCTAGTTTTAGTCAAAAGAAAACTCAATATATCTTAGTCAAGTTTCAAAACATTTTAGTCTTTTTTTAAATAAATTATTTCTGAGATTAATTCTGAGATAACCATTTCAGTCAAATAATGTTTCACACATCTCAGATATTGGTTAAATGTCATAATTACCTGACAAAATACACTTGTTGAATGATTTGTTGAATTCACTTTGTTAAACGTGTCTGGTTTTCTGATTTAAGAGACACATTCACAAATGATGAACTTGTTCTGAAGAGTATTTTATTAAGCGAATAAGTTACATAAAATATATATATAACCTGCATAATGTATGTGCCACAACACCATAGCTAACTGGTTAATTTACAGCGTAGATGCCTAAAATCAGCATTAGCTTATGAGACGTATATTTAAGTTAACTTCCCTGAATGTGTGGGTGGTTAGCCTTTAGATATCGCTTAAGGTTGGTGATGTTTTTCCCCCATATTTTTTGTCCGCAGTGCTTCCCGTCAGTTATAATGACACATTCTGACTTTTTGTCAATATCATTGTACCTAAAATGCGACCAAATATCGAGCCTCTTCCTTCTACCTAGCATGTCGTCGGTGCTCGTCGCGTGTTCGCCACTGTCTATGATTGTTGTGTTCTTGCTCCATGTAGTTTCGTGTTGCAGCCACAGGAGTATGAGACTTGTTGTAACCGTTACTTGAGCAACAGCGCGAACTCATTCGGAATATTTTGAAGGCGTAACAGCTGAATATTCTATCTCATGATGAAAAAGTAGAGACGATTGTATACGAAAATGAAGAGAGAATTTATCTTAGTTTTTATTTTATGCAAAACATTTTAGTCTTGTCTTTTTTCGTCAACAGTAATGCATGTTAATTTAGTCTTAGTCAGCGTTTTTGGACATTGGTGCAGTCTCGTCATCGTCTCGTCTTAGTCATGGAAAAAAAGGTCGTTGACGAACATATTTAGTCTCGTCTGACGAAATTAACACTAGACCACACCCTGATGAGTTTAGAGGTGTTGCCACATATGGAGGAAATCATGTAGTCGGCACTATAATGTTTCCCTTTTGCAAAATCCTGATTCCCAACAAATGTTAAAGGCTGAAATGGTGCTGCTTTGTTGACACACACAAGCACGAGCACCCTGTTGATGCATTTGCGGCTATTTTCATATGTGAGCGCTATCACGGCAAACAAGATATTTATTATATCAAGATATTAAGTGAATTAAGTTATTCAGGGCAAGACAGTTATACTTTGAGTCGGGGGACAAAGCAGGGAAGCTTTTGTCTAGATATATTAAGCTTTTTCTACCATTCCCTCTGGGAAATCTGCTGGTGGTGAAATATTTACCTCAGCCATTGATATTAATAACGCTTTAAAGAATTATATCTTGATCTTTATAGTTCCACATCTTCATCTACTGATGAGGATATTAGAAACTTTGAGGAACCATTAGAAAATTCACTTGATTATGATATGATCTCGGAGGAGCTTGGCGAGGTAATTAAGGCCTTGCCTACAGGAAAGCTCCGGGGCCAGATGGTGTTGCTGATGAGTTTTTTAGATCTTATGCTACAGAACTGGTTCCACTTTTGTTAGAAGTTTATACAGAATCATTAAAGAATGGAAAACTTCTGCCAACCATGACACAAGCCCGGATCAGTCTGATTCTTAAACAGGACAAAGATCCAAGCGAGTGTAAGAGTTACCGTCTGATTTCCCTGATCCAGCTAGATGTTAAAATATTGTCAAAAATTTTGACTAACTGATTAAGTTATGACATCTCTTATACATATAGAACAGGAAGTTCATGCCTCTATTTCACCATTGCAAAGCCTTTCTATCAAACTAACCGGAGAAGTTCAGTTACACCCCGTCATCTCACATTTACACTCGATATGGACAAAAGTGTCCAAAGTGTTTAATTCAGACATTTATTTAAATGTTGCCTCGAGCATATGAACCCAAAATGATGTATGAATAATTCCCCTTTCTGCTGGTCAGAGTGGATGGTGAGGGGGGTCACTACACTCGGTGTCCTGTATGAGTGTTGAGATCCTTTGAGAATTTGGTTCAACATTTTGGGATTCCCAGATCTCAGTTCTTTAGGTATCTACAGCTGCGCCACCTGCTCTGTACTGTTTTTGGGGAGTAGCATACACCCCCCCCCCCTAAAGCAGCAGATAATCTGGGAGAGGTGATTACTGCTTTTGGACAAGGTCATGAGGCATCAGTGTGTTACTCCTGATAATTCAGAGTCTGGGGGGCGGAGCTTTAACTTCTATCAAGAGATTATGGGAGAAGATTTAAACTTGGTATTGGAGGAGGGGGTGTGGGATAGGATCCTAAAAAACATCAAGTCTGCATTTGGAGATGGAAGGGTGCGTCTTATACAATTCAAGATTTTACACAGATTCTATCGGACCCCCTCTAGATTGTATAGGCTTGGTCTTAAAGACACACCCACCTGCTGGCGATGCCAATCAGAAGATGGAGACACGACTCTTGTTTTTTGGGGGTGTGTTACGATCCAACAATTTTGGTTGAAGATTCAGAGTTTTATGTGTGAAGTGTTGGGCACTCAAATTAAATTTTTCCCCAGACTCTGTATTTTAGGTGATGGGATCAATATATACATCAATATAGGGGAAAAACACACAAAGAATTGGGTTCAAACCAGTGTAATGATCACCAGACAAATTATTTTAAGGATATGGAAGTTGGCTGGAGCGCCCCAATTTCAGGAGTGATGCACAGAGATGGGGAGGGTGACGGCTTTTGATGAAGTGTCATTTAGAAGACTTACATTTTGTTTTTTGGGAAATGGGGCAATTATTTGGAGTTTTTGGAGGCTCTCAGGGAGGGGCAGTGGAGAGAGAAGTTTTCTTTTAAATCTGTGTGATTATCATATATATATATATATATATATATATATATATATATATTTTTAGTGTGTGTTCGTGTGAGATCATTTGTGACCACAAGGATGTTTGTTGAGGATTGGGGAGGGGTAATAGTTGGGTTAAATGTTGATTCTGTATATATATGTTTTGCATGTCTTTGTCATTTATATGAATCAATATAAAATGTTAATCAGAAAAGGAATGCATTTATTAATATTAATGAACAGAACCGTATTGTACAGTGATAAAATAAAATAAAACAAAATTTATATTAAAATGAAGTGAAATAACCCACAGATGTGTTAATGTTGTTCAAATATATATAGTTCAAAATAACTAACATGTATTTTCAACTTTTGAGGGAATAAAGTCTCGTTGTCCACATACGTGGACTTCATGTTTATCAGCGCGCTGACTCGTGAAAATGTATTGATTTTTTTAAAGCTGCATATTAAACTAAACTAGAGTCACTCCTCTTTACAACCAAACAGGTTTCAATCAACAAACTTACAGAGGTTTTTTACCAGAGGCACTTATGTTGGCACTGTGCCCGTAGTAGCGCTTCACTGAAGTCAACGTCATGTGTCACGTGACACGGTGCATCAGAATTTAACCCTTAAATGACAGTGTAGAGTCTTGTGAACAGTTTTCAGTCGGTTTTATTCCATTTAGATTGTGTTGGGTGTAGGGAAGCCAAAATGCAACATGCACACATGTGAATGCGGTGTTGCAGGAGGTTAAAGTGTTTTCTCAATTTCTTCTACAGGGAGGAGGAAGAAGACAAACTAGTAGCTGCTATGCTAAAGAAAAAAGGTCAGTGTCATTTTTTTTTGTAATTCTCTGTTTTTCTTGACAACTGGAGTTTTTTTTCAAACTTGATTATTTATTTCTGTATTTATTTTTTGTCAGATTTTCATGGAGATAGAGAGCAAAAGAAGAAAGCAGCAAAGTTTAAGCCCATTAAGGTTCTGAAGAGACTGAGCACCAAAAGTGGAGTGAAGGATGACAGTGGCAAAAAAGAAAACAGTTGAAGTGGCAATGGAGAATGAGAGAGAGAGAGAGAGACTTTCTACATTATATCTCCTCAACTCTTATGTTTATCTTACTTTAAAAAAGTGCCAGTCATGTTCAAGTTGCCTTTGATGTTGTAGCAGCAATACTGATATATTGCACTACTGCCAACCAAAGTGAAGAGTTAATACTTAGTCAAGTGAGACAAGGTTTTAATTGATGGTTTTAATTGATGGTTATGACTTCAGAATTCGTTTTAAGTTCATTAGAATACAAGTCGTTTAACATACCCATACGCTGTATAAATTTGCAGTACTCTCTACATTTAAAATTAAGCGATTATTGAAAACGTTTGAGAAATGACAGTGACAATTAACCCTTGCGGAAATGTTACTCATTGGTCAAAGGAAGCTGAACGGGAAACGCAATAATTGATATGGTGTATTGAGTGAATTAAATTGTAGGTTAATATATTGTTGTTGGCATGCTAATGCTAATGCTACTTCATTTATTTTAGTAGCATGATTGCTTGATGTTAAAAACACACTTATTGCATATACTGTTAAAAAATATTGCTATAACCCTATAAAAAAACATTTTAATGCTGTTAACTGACAGCGTATTAGTTTCATACCAGCAGAATCTGGTTATGTTTTGGATTTCTGTGCAAATTACAACAAATTTTAGGTTGACTGACTAAAGTGTAAGAACTGAAACTGAACCTAATGCACCTCTCAATCACTGTCATTAAGCTTGTTACATTATTTTAATTAAAACAATTAAAATACAACTAAACCTCTTTAATGATGGAACAAGAAAACTCATGGTAACTGTAAGCATGTTTAAGATAAACTGTGTAATTTTAGCATCACTAGCATAAACAAATGAAATAATCACTGGTTTTTACTGTTACAAATGTCAGTCAGACATTGGAACTTAATCTCTATTAACAGAAGAAAGTAATGTATTTCTGATGGAGTGCCTTTTATCTGTTTAATTTATGTCTTCAAATTGGATGTTAAGTGTCTTTTGAATATTTTGTTGGCATTTCAGTTAGTTTCATTTGCATATATTAGGTGTCTTTGTATTTATCATATTACAGTATTTTACTTGTTCTGTTTGTCAGTGTGTGCGTGTGCGCTTTAACTCAAGATGTTTTTGTTGTTGAAAAAAAAGCTAAAATATAGTCCCACTAAAACAATCCCAGTGTTTTCAGGACAGAGGATGTGACAAATAAAACTAAAAGAAAGAAACACACTTTGAGTTTTAATGTTCTCCATTCATATCTCACATTATCTGACCCACTCTATTTCACATCTTGTCTCACTGCATCATCCAAGTTGTGTAGATCAACAATGCAGCTCTAGTTTTAGTGCATCAAAGTTAAATCCACACAGAAAAAAAGTGTGTGTGTTTGTGTATACGTGTATATATACAGTATGTATATATGTATACAGTACTGTGCAAAGGTTTTAGGCAATTGTGAAAATTCACCACAGTTCTTCTATCTATTTAGTCTCAATTGCTTCTGTCTCTTTATATAATCTCAGACTGACCTGATGTTCAGTTGGGGCACTGTGGGGGGCAATGCCATCTGTTGCAGGGCTCCCAGTTCTTCTGTCTCTATATACACTCACCTAAAGGATTATTAGGAACACCTGTTCAATTTCTCATTAATGCAATTATCTAATCAACCAATCACATGGCAGTTGCTTCAATGCATTTAGGGGTGTGGTCCTGGTCAAGACAAACTCCTGAACTCCAAACTGAATGTCAGAATGGGAAAGAAAGGTGATTTAAGCAATTTTGAGCGTGGCATGGATTTTGGTGCCAGACGGGCCGGTCTGAGTATTTCACAATCTGCTCAGTTACTGGGATTATCACGCACAACCATTTCTAGGGTTTACAAAGAATGGTGTGAAAAGGGAAAAACATCCAGTATGTGGCAGTCCTGTGGGCGAAAATGCCTTGTTGATGCTAGAGGTCAGAGGAGAATGGGCCGACTGATTCAAGCTGATAGAAGAGCAACTTTGACTGAAATAACCACTCGTTACAACCGAGGTATGCAGCAAAGCATTTGTGAAGCCACAACACGCACAACCTTGAGGCGGATGGGCTACAACAGCAGAAGACCCCACCGGGTACCACTCATCTCCACTACAAATAGGAAAAAGAGGCTACAATTTGCAAGAGCTCACCAAAATTGGACAGTTGAAGACTGGAAAAATGTTGCCTGGTCTGATGAGTCTCGATTTCTGTTGAGACATTCAGATGGTAGAGTCAGAATTTGGTAAACAGAATGAGAACATGGATCCATCATGCCTTGTTACCACTGTGCAGGCCATCTGTTGCAGGGCTCCCTGTTCTTCTGTCTCTTTATATAATCTCAGACTGACTCGATGTTCAGTCGGGGGCACTGTGGGGGGCAATGCCATCTGTTGCAGGGCTCCCTGTTCTTCTGTCTCTTTATATTATCTCAGACTGACTCGATGTTCAGTGGGGGGCAATGCCATCTGTTGCAGGGCTCCCTGTTCTTCTGTCTCTTTATATAATCTCAGACTGACTCAATGTTCAGTGGGGGCACTGTGAGGGCAATGCCATCTGTTGCAGGGCTCCCTGTTCTTCTGTCTCTTTATATAATCTCAGACTGACTCGATGTTCAGTAGGGGGTACTATGGGGGAAATGCCATCTGTTGCAGGGCTCCCTGTTCTTCTGTCTCCTTATATTATTTCAGACTGACTCGATGTTCAGTGGGGGCACTGTGAGGGCAATGCCATCTGTTGCAGGGCTCCCTGTTCTTTTGTCTCTTTATATAATCTCAGACTGACTCGATGTTCAGTGGGGGGCACTGTGGGGGCAATGCCATCTGTTGCAGGGTTCCCTGTTCTTCTGTCTCTTTATATTATTTCAGACTGACTCGATGTTCAGTGGGGGCACTGTGAGGGCAATGCCATCTGTTGCAGGGCTCCCTGTTCTTTTGTCTCTTTATATAATCTCAGACTGACTCGATGTTCAGTGGGGGGCACTGTGGGGGAAATGCCATCCGTTGCAGGACTCCCTGTTCTTCTGTCTCTTTATATATTTTCAGACTGACTCTGTTCTGTGGGGGCAATGCCATCCGTTGCAGGGCTCCCTGTTCTTCTGTCTCTTTATATTATTTCAGACTGACTCGATGTTCAGTGGGGGCACTGTGAGGGCAATGCCATCTGTTGCAGGGCTCCCTGTTCTTTTGTCTCTTTATATAATCTCAGACTGACTCGATGTTCAGTGGGGGGCACTGTGGGGGAAATGCCATCCGTTGCAGGGCTCCCAGTTCTTCTGTCTCTTTATATAATCTCACTGTGGGGGGCAATGCCATCTGTTGCAGGGCTCCCTGTTCTTCTGTCTCTTTATATAATCTCAGACTGGCTCGATGTTCAGTTGGGGCACTGTGGGGGGCAATGCCATCTGTTGCAGGGCTCCCTGTTCTTCTGTCTCTTTATATAATCTCAGACTGACTCGATGTTCAGTGGGGGGCACTGTGGGGGAAATGCCATCCGTTGCAGGGCTCCCTGTTCTTCTGTCTCTTTATATAATCTCAGACTGACTCGATGTTCAGTTGGGGCACTGTGGGGGGCAATGCCATCTGTTGCATGGCTCCATGTTCTTCTGTCTCTTTATATAATCTGACTGACTCGATGTTCAGTGGGGGGCACTGTGGGGGAAATGCCATCTGTTGCAGGGCTCCCTGTTCTTCTGTCTCTTTATATTATTTCATACTGACTCGATGTTCAGTTGGGGCACTGTGGGGGGCAATGCCATCTGTTGCATGGCTCCATGTTCTTCTGTCTCTTTATATAATCTGACTGACTCGATGTTCAGTGGGGGGCACTGTGGGGGGCAATGCCATCTGTTGCAGGGCTCCCAGTTCTTCTGTCTCTATATAATCTCACTGTGGGGGGCAATGCCATCTGTTGCAGGGCTCCCTGTTCTTCTGTCTCTTTATATTATTTCAGACTGACTCGATGTTCAGTGGGGGCACTGTGAGGGCAATGCCATCTGTTGCAGGGCTCCTTGTTCTTCTGTCTCTTTATATAATCTCAGACTGACTTGATGTTCAGTGGGGGCACTGTGGGGGGCAATGCCATCTGTTGCAGGGCTCCCTGTTCTTCTATTCTAATCTTTTCTATTTGCAAAAGTAATGTTTGGGAGTCATTTATATTTTCTATTGACACACTAAAGCTGAAGATATAAATAACCATCATAAGACAAATGCTTTTGTGAAACATCTTATGTGCCTAAAATTTTGCACAGTACTATATATATATATATATATATATATATATATATATATATATATATATACATATACATACACTCACCTAAAGGATTATTAGGAACACCATACTAATACTGTGTTTGACCCCCTTTCGCCTTCAGAACTGCCTTAATTCTACGTGGCATTGATTCAACAAGGTGCTGAAAGCATTCTTTAGAAATGTTGGCCCATATTGATAGGATAGCATTTTGCAGTTGATGGAGATTTGTGGGATGCACATCCAGGACACGAAGCTCCCGTTCCACCACATCCCAAAGATGCTCTATTGGGTTGAGATCTGGTGACTGTGGGGGCCATTTTAGTACAGTGAACTCATTGTCATGTTCAAGAAACCAATTTGAAATGATTCGAGCTTTGTGACGGTGCATTATCCTGCTGGAAGTAGCCATCAGAGGATGGGTACATGGTGGCCATAAAGGGATGGACATGGTCAGAAACAATGCTCAGGTAGGCCGTGGCATTTAAACGATGCCCAATTGGCACTAAGGGGCCTAAAGTGTGCCAAGAAAACATCCCCCACACCATTACACCACCACCACCAGCCTGCACAGTGGTAGCAAGGCATGATGGATCCATGTTCTCATTCTGTTTACGCCAAATTCTGACTCTACCATCTGAATGTCTCAACAGAAATCGAGACTCATCAGACCAGGCAACATTTTTCCAGTCTTCAACTGTCCAATTTTGGTGAGCTCTTGCAAATTGTAGCCTCTTTTTCCTATTTGTAGTGGAGATGAGTGGTACCCGGTGGGGTCTTCTGCTGTTGTAGCCCATCCGCCTCAAGGTTGTGCGTGTTGTGGCTTCACAAATGCTTTGCTGCATACCTCGGTTGTAACGAGTGGTTATTTCAGTCAAAGTTGCTCTTCTATCAGCTTGAATCAGTCGGCCCATTCTCCTCTGACCTCTAGCATCAACAAGGCATTTTCGCCCACAGGACTGCCGCATACTGGATGTTTTTCCCTTTTCACACCATTCTTTGTAAACCCTAGAAATGGTTGTGCGTGAAAATCCCAGTAACTGAGCAGATTGTGAAATACTCAGACCGGCCCGTCTGGCACCAACAACCATGCCACGCTCAAAATTGCTTAAATCACCTTTCTTTCCCATTCTGACATTCAGTTTGGAGTTCAGGAGATTGTCTTGACCAGGACCACACCCCTAAATGCATTGAAGCAACTGCCAAGCAACTTGGTTGATTAGATAATTGCATTAATGAGAAATTGAACAGGTGTTCCTAATAATCCTTTAGGTGAGTGTGTGTGTGTGTGTGTATATATATATATATATATATATATATATATATACTGCATATATACAAGCACTGACTACTTTATTAGGTACACCTGTACACGTGATTGTCTAATCAGCCAATCATGTGGCAGTAGTATAATGTATAGAATCATGCAGATACGGGTCTGTCAGGAGCTTCAGATAATGGTCACATCAACCATCAGAATGGGGGGGAATGTGATTTGGACCGTGGAATGATTGTTGGTGCCAGACGTTTGGTTTGAATATTTCTGTAACTGTTGATCTCCTGGGATTTTCACACACAACAGTCTCTAGAATTTACTCCTAATTGTGCCAAAGCAAAAAACATCCAATGAGCAGAAGTTCTGTGGACGGAAATGTCTTGTTGATGAGAGATGTCAACAGAGAATGGCCAGACTGGTTCGATCTGACAAAGTCTACAGTAACTCAGATGACTGCTCTGTACATTTGTAGTGAGCAGAATAGCATCTCAGAATGCACAACACGTCCAACCTGACACCCAAAAGTGTCTCCATAGTAACATTGGATATCACTGAACTCTGTTTCACTCTGTTTTTGGATATCACTGTTTATTACCAGACCAATTAATTATCCTTGTGGCTCACAAAGTTACAAATATGACTTATTAATAATTACCAATAGCATAAAATGCCCCTTTAGCACTCAATAAGAATTTAAAGAAAATCCTTTGATATTTAAACTCCCATAGCACACTTTGCAATTTTGTATAATTGTCCATTAGCATGGCATTATTACACTACAAAACAATACAATATAATAAAGTCTAATAGGATTCTAAAAATCAAATAAGATCCTACAGTATAAACCAATAATCCTATAGGATATTTTGAATATATGTCTCCACAAATCCCTTTAAAATATTTTGTTAATGTTTATTAAAACAAAGTGTATGTCTAATTTACTGGCATGAGATGGGATGAAAGTGTTCTATATATGTGGACTGGAACCCGCATCACACATAATCTATGGCATAAGAGCTAAACTCTGTTTCACCTTGTTTTGAGTGAACCTGTGGAATTTCTAACTGACTTAGGGTTAGGACTGTTAGGATTATATTCAACAAGCATATCTGCAATGTATTTAGGTCAGATACTACCCATGTCCAATTACACTGGATTGTTCATTCAAGTCCTGCTCTCACCACCGGAGCTCAGTTTAGTTAGTTTTAGGGGAGAAGCAATTTAATTGAATGAATGTCTGAATGCAATCGTCTCATTTGGTGATCATTGTATTGTCATATGCACTGTGCAACAAGGATCAGCTGTGTAAGGCAGATACTTGTTTACTGGACTATGTTTACAACTATGTGATAGCTGTGTCAGCTCAACTCTATTTGCACACAAAGTTTCAGATGTGACTATGGGACAAGACAACACACTTGGGTGTGCGATAGAGTTTGCACAACATGTGAAAGTTCCATTCAATTCAGCAGAACTTTAGGGGTTTACCTTTCTCAGTACATAACGAGGTCTCTGAGGAACTACAGAAGCTAGTACAACAAGATGTAATAGAGCCTGCAGATGCATCAGAGTGGGTTTCCCCAATAATGGTCACCAGAAAAAAGATGGAAAAATTAGGCTTTGTATGGATTTATGTGAACCAAATAAAGCAGTGGTAGTGGACAGTTTTCCTCTTCCATATATGGAGATGTTTGCAAAATTGTGTGGAGAAATGCTTTTCATCACATTAGACCTATAAGTGCTTTCCATCAGTTCATGCTGCATGAGGACAGTCGTAACCTTATCGCGTTCATTACGCATTATGGACTATTACATTTTAAAAAGGTTCAGCCCTTGCTGCTTCCAATGGATGATGTCTGAAATACTTAAGAATCAGCCAAGAAGTGGGAGTCATGTGACACCATGCAAGGTTCGGACATGTGAACGGCACGCTCTGCACACTTTGCTAGTTTTAATACTTTTAATGATATAAACCGGTGAGATTTGATACACCCTGATCCATAACTGTTCTAGGAAGACAACATGTCACAGAATTAAAAATCCTCTGGCTCAGGAGACATTAAAATACACTTACATGCTCAGGCTGACAACCCCCCCCAGAGGCCTCGGACCAGGGAGTCAATTTGGCTGGATAGGTGAAAGAGATTCGGTGCGAATTGCTGATCCGATAAAGATCTCGTGTTACGTGAGCCGAGGAGCAAAGGAAGGCTCACAAAGTAGCAAATATGCTTTCTTGGAAAGCAGCATTTTCTTGTTCCCAAACTTTGCGAATTCGGCAAGAGTGAAATATGATCGATTCAAGGAATGCAAGAAACTCTTACATCAACGGAAGGTCACTTTTGCACTGATGTTCCCGGCCACATTGAGAAAAGATACTAAGGATGGCCACAAAATATTTACATGCCCACAGCAAGCCATGTCATTCATAAAGTCAATGGAATGAGTAGGCCATAGTGTGATTCTCACGTTGCAGCAAGTGAGCCTGGCTCACTGAACATTCACTTGACCGTCCAAGGAAACTAGGTGCCTTCTTTGTTTCTTTTTGTGCTTATGCCTCCTATTGGATGGAGTTTAATTTGTGGAATATTTTTTGCAGGACATTGGAATGATTAGGTCATCTGCTGCACTTCCAGCTCACTGAACATTTGTTTGACCTCCTGAGGAAACTGAATGTTTTGTTTGTGTGTTTGTGTGTGTGTGTGTGTGTGTGTGTGTGTGTGTGTGTGTGTTGGCTGGTTCCGCAAGAGGCTGGATTTTGTTTGCCTATTGGCTGGAGTTTGTTTTATAGATTTTCTTTTGTTGTGTAATTCTGTCTCACAAAATTTATATAGATACACCGGACTTGTCGCTGGGGCTCTTGTAGGCTTGCATGGACTGTTTGAGTTTAGAGGGATGGATGCCGGTTGGCACTGTCATGTGCGGGGTTAATGCGAATGTTTTTCTTTTTTCTGTTTGTTTGGTTCGGGGGGAAGTTTGGGGTATGATTGTTGCTCAAATGTTGGAATGTGGTCTGTATAATCTTGTTTATGATACACAATAATTTTTTTCTATTATGTCAAAATGTCAAATGTTAATATGAGTATATTGTCTCTCCCCACATGGAATGTGAATGGGTTGGGGCACCCCATAGATAAAGAAGGTTATTTCTTTTCTTAAATGTAAGAAATATGATATTATGTTTCTTCAAGAAACGCATCTTTCCCCGCAAAAAGCTGAACAATTTTGGAAGATATGGGATGGACATGTTTTCTTTAATGCTGGCTCAAGTAAGAGCAGGGGAGTCATTATGGTACATTGATAAGTAAACATCTACAATAAGGAAGAGTCATTATTGTTTTAGCAGAAAATCAGGGGCAAAGGTTGATTTTGGCTAATATTTAAGCACCTATCGTTGATGTTCAGGGCTTTTTTATAGATCTTGAAAGGATGTTCCAAGCCGCTGGCACCCCTCATGATATAATATTGGGAGGATACTAATCTATTGATGGGCTCAGTCCTTGATCATTGTGAAGCAAAAGTGTGTAAGCCCCCTAGAGCAACACTGATGCTTCACAAGATGTGTAAAAATCTTGGTCTTATAGATATTTGGAGACTTTTGAACCCATCTGGGAGGGACTATAATTTTTTTTTCATTAGTCCATAAGATTTATTCTAAAATAGATTTTTTTTTATATATCTAAGTCCCTTATTTCATCTGTTGTTGATTGCTCAATTGGAAAAATTTTAGTCTCAGGTCAAACCCTGATGAGTTTAGAGGTGTTGCCACATACGGAGAAAAATAAATCATATAGTCGGCACTATAATGTTTCCCTTTTGCAAAATCCTGAATTCCAGCAAATGTTAAAGGCTGAAATCAATGTTTATATGGAGACCAACTGGAGCTCAGATTCCTCTGTGGGCGTGGCTTTGGAGGCACTTAAGGCAGTTCTTAGGGGTCGGATCATACAGTATTCCTCATTCACCAAAAAATCCAAAGCACGAGAACTCGTGGAGTTAGAACGGAATATTAAAAGTGCCGAGGCAGAGCTGAAGCACCGAATGTCGTCTGGTGGCCTCAGAGAATTGACCCGATTGAAATACAGATATAATACTATTTTGTTTTTGAGTTTTGGTTATTCAGGGCAAGACAGTCATACTTTGAGTCGGGGGACAAAGCAGGGAAGCTTTTGTCTAGATATATTAAGCTTTTTCTACCATTCCCTCTGGGAAATCTGCTGGTGGTGAAATATTTACCTCAGCCATTGATATATATCAAACGCTTTAAAGAATTATATCTTGATCTCCATAGTTCCACATCTTCGTTTACTGATGAGGATATTAGAAACTTTGTGGAACCAGGTTGGACTGTTTCAACTGATGTCACTGGACTTCCTGTGGCTGAAGGCATGCTGCACGATTGTTTGTTTGTAGCCTGCTTAGGCTGCTTAGTATTGCTTATTCTTATTCTCAAACATTCATCATTATATTCATCGTTCATCATTTCAGGGTTTTCCGCTTTTCTACGGTTTAATTTGCGTGTATTTTATCTGTTGCTGCTGCACCTTGCTAGAGTCTGTGTTTGTAGCCTGCTAGTTTTTAGCATTGCTTTTATATCTGTTCTTCAGCCTTTAATCCTTAACATCTGCCATTTTTAAGCATGCATTGGGTTTTCCCTCATATTATTCTCTTATCGCGATTCAACTGCGCGCATATTCCACTTGCGTCCACAATCTATTTTTATTGCGATTAAACTGCGTTCATTTTTCAACATGTACCCATGTTTTTTTCTTCTGCATCGATCTCAAAGCACTGCTTGTCAAGATCAACCAACAACAACAAACTATTTCGTGAGGGATTCACATCAATCTCAAACCCTCACCGCTCAGGAACAACCAACAACAACAAACAATTTGTGGTAAGTCATGTTATTTCTTCCTGCATTGCATGTCACATGTTTACAATAACCTCCTCCATCAGCAGTGAGGGATTCACATGTGATAAATATAAGCAACTATTCCCACTGATGGAGAAGGTTATTGAGTTAGACTCGCATCTGAAAGCTAGTGGAGGTCAGTGAGAAAGAGAAGCCAGTAGATACTGTTTCGGATGTGAATAGTACAGAGAGCAACATGCACACTTTGGTTCCGGCTGTAGAGCCTCTGCAGCAGGGCATTTTGGTGACGTCTCTGCAGCATACTCGCTCAGCAAAGAGACACCACACTCCCATTCCTGTTAGGGTTTCCAATCGATTTACAATTCAATTTACAGTGACGTTTTTGGTGTTACTCAGAGGACAGGATATAAATGTAAGTCTTTTGAACTAATAATGCTTAATGTGACACCATCAGATATAAATAAAAAATCTCTGTCGTCTTTTGCCCTTGCTACAGTGTATAGATCACCCGGGTCTTATTCTGATTTCCTTGGTGAATTTGCTAATTTAGATCTTGTAGTTACTGTAGATAGAGCTTTAATTGTTGGTGACTTCAGCATTCACATAGATAATGAAAATGACACATTGGGACTAACATTTATCGATATTCTCAACTCTCTTGGAGTCAGACAAAATGTAACAGGACCAACTCATCGCCATAATCATATGCTAGATTTAATTCTGTCATATGGAGTTGATGTTGCTAATATAGAAATTCTGCAGAGCAGAGCGATGACATCTCAGATCATTACCTCGTCTCTTGTATGCTGCAATCAGCTAATGTTACTCAATCTACACCATCCTTTCCTTCAGGTAGAACTATTCTTTTGACCACTAAAGATAGCTTCACTAATAATCTTCCAGATCTGTCTCATGCACTCAATAATTTTTTTTTTAGTGAACTCATAGAAAATAACCACAACAATCCTAGATGTTTATTCAGTACTGTGGCTAAATTGGTTAGGAGTAAAGCCTCAACACAACCAGATATTACGTCGCAGCACAAGAGTAATGACTTCATGAATTTTCTTTACAGATAAAATTGAAATAATCAGAAATGGAATTATGCAATCATGTGTCATAGCACCTCAGAAAACAGTGTCTAATAATTTTCCTCATGTGCAACTTCAATTCTTCTCTGTCATAGGTCATGAAGAGCTAACAAAACTTATCGAAACATCAAAAGCCACAACATGTTTGTTAGATCCTATACCAACTAAGCTCTTAAAAGAGGTATCTCCTGTAATCTCAGAACCTCTTCTTAATCGTATTAACTCCTCGCTATGCTTAGGACATGTCCCAAGAAACTTTAAAATGGCAGTTATCAAACCGCTTATTAAGAAGCCACAACTTGATCCTGGAGAACTGGCTAATTATAGACCGATTTCAAATCTCCCGTTTATGTCAAAAATACTAGAAAAGGTAGTATCCTCCCAAATATGTTCATTTCTACAGAGAAATAGTATATATGAAGAATTTCAGTCAGGATTTAGGCCTCATCACAGTACAGATACTGCACTTATCAGAGTTACAAACTTTTGTTTTCAACAGATTATATTTATTATTTGTCTCTGACCCTACTATAACTTTACCTTGCTTCCACAGAATTATTAATTCCTTTTCTAAATTCTCAGGATACAGAGGTAATTTGTATAACCCGAATCTTTGGCTCTGACAGCATACTACCCAGTAACGGCTTTCCAGCTGGGCGCCTTCCAATGTCCCAACAGGGCATTAAGTATCTGGGCATTCTATTCCCAGCAAATTTGTGTTAAATTTGAGTTAATTTTGATCTCTTAATAAAAAGGTTTTTGAACAATGTGGCCAGGTGGGCTTCATTACATTTATCGATGATCTGTAAGTGTAATGTTATTAAAAGTTATTAAAATAGATGTCCCCCTCTCTTATTTCAAGCTATTTGATAGCATAGAATGGTCCTTCATTTGGAATGGTAAGCGTCCCAGACTACATTTCAATAAGTTAAATAGGCTGATTGACAAAGGTGGGCTAGGCCTACAGTTTTTGGGAGTAGTTTATAACCTCTTAAAGCAGCAGACAATCTAGGAAAGGTGAATACTGCTTTTGTACAAGGTCATGAGGCATCAGTGCGTTACTCCTGCTAATTCAGAGTCCAGGGGATGGAGTTTCAACTACTATCAAGAGATTATGGGAGAAAGATTTGAACTTGGTATTAGAGGAGGGAGTGTGGACTAAGATTCAAAAAACAAGTCTGTATCTAGAGATGCAAGTGTGCACCTTATGCAATTCAAGATTTTATATAGATTCTATTGGACCCCCTCTAGATTGTATAGGACTGGTCTTAAAGACACACCCACCTGCTGGCGATCCCAATCAGAAGATGGAGACACAACCCATGTCTTTTTGGGGTGTGTTAAGATCCAAGAATATTGGAGTTTTATGTGTGAGGTATCGGGCACTCAAATTTTTTTTTCCCCAGTCTAGGCGATGGGGCGGTCATCAATATAGGGGATAAACACATTTCTGCATTCAAACCCCGCCCCCACACTCCCTCCGAGTCTGCTTGCAAACCCCGCCCCCACTCTCTGTCTACGCTGCTTAACTGACAGGCGGCTTGTGTGCATGCGGATCGATTTACATGGCACATTTACAGGGAAGACCATTAGTAGTTTTGTCAAATTCATTCTGAATGTTTTATTGAATCCTTGATATTTGTTATTCTATAGTGTTTTTAATATATATATTTTTTAAATTCAATTAATTTCTTTTCTTTTATTACTGACTGTTTTACTCTTGAATAACTTAAATTAGCTAGTATTAAGCTACTATTTGTTGTGCTATTGCAGCTGGTGATAGATGCTTTTGTTTATTTGACAAATGTGCATACATGTATTATAAAATAACCTCCCTGAAGTATGTGTTAAACTTCACGCTTATGCTGCAACCCCGGACGCAAAGCCTTCACAGCCCAAAAAGTCTTCTGCCCTGAAACAAAGCATGTTACAAGCTTCATTTACCATCACATGTGACTTTGACTTACAACAGAACATTTAATCCACTCTATAAAAAATACAGATATATATACCGTGTATCGCCATACAGCCTAAAAATACAGATATGATTTTTGGTCCATATAGCCCAGCCCTACTGGCTGGTGATAAAAACAAATTAGAAACTATTAATTAAATTGCCAGAAAACACAACACCACCGCTGTACATGTTGCTTGTATTTCTCCTAAATCTCTAAATGTGAAATTAAGATCAAAGAAAGAATCCATGATTTTAAAAAAAATAAAATGTATTGTGCTAGTTGCTGAAACACAAAGCAACATCAGAACGTTATTTTCCGTCATGTTTAATAGTAATAGCAGGTGTTAGGAAGTTTTTCTGGACATAACATTTCAGCCATAGATCCCCAAACAAGACAACGAATAGAAAATCTCAGTTGCTTCTGCATTGAAGGTCTGAACCTGCTGTGGAAACAACTGTTAAATTAGGATCAAACCCAGGACTTACCCAAAAGATTGTTCTCATTTTAAGTGCAGAACACAACATTGTCATGGACACAATTTACACAGCAAACATTTCTTTTGAATATGGAGTCTGGGTTCAGGCACAGAAACAGGGGTTTTAAATCATTACATTTTTATTGTTCCGTTTAATGGTGGAAAAAAGAAAAGAAAGGTGAAGTCTCTCACATCCAGATCTAAACTACAATGTACTAACTGCTGTCTCCATGACTGCCTCTACTGAAAGTTGTGAATCATCTCTTCCTTGGCAATGAGATGAGTAGTTTTGTTGACCAGAGACATGAGAGAGTTCAGTTTATGAGACCAGTCATTAAGGAGATCATTAGGGTCTTTAGGCCGCTGGAAATTAATGATACCAGCCAGACGGTCCACTTTAGCATAGATGGTCTTATTGACTACCAGGTTTGATAAGAACTCTTCAGATTCCTACAAGGAAAAATATGAAAATTGCATATTAATTAATGTTTCCACCAAGTGAAATTAATAACAGTTTCCTCTTCTTAAGCACTTCTTATGAATTATTACAGTGGCTTGCAAAAAAAAAAAAAAAAAAAAAAAAAACTTCAATAGCCTTGATCAAACAACATCCCAGTGACCAAAAAAAATATCCCAAACCATGCACAAAGACGACGCAAAGGATTTTATTTCAATAAATGTGACAGAACTCACGTCAACAGAGAGATCAAGCAGTCCTGCCATTCTCTCCATTGTGATCCTTGTGTAATACTTTGCCATAATTCGGATGTTCTGGAAATTAAAAGAAAGAAAATGTATTACAGCAAGTGAGCAACAGCTCAGAATACTTCATTCAAAAGCAAAATTCAAGAGAGTAACGGGAAGAACTTATAAATCATGTAAGTTTATTTAATATATTTACATAATATTTAAATGTAAACCGTATAAATATAATTTTTAAAAATACAATCTGGCTTCCCATATTAGTCGATAACTCACATGTTCTACCACTCTGTTTTTCAGATCTTTCCATCTCTTCTCTCCCTCTTCTGAGCAGGAGAAGACATCTGTTTCAGGGGTTCCCATGGAGCCCTCCCTCAGCTCCTTTCCATAATCCTCCACAACAGATGACCAGCGCATCAGTTCCATAGTGGTGAATTGCTTCAGAAGATCTCTGCCAGGGAAGGAAGAGAACAACCAGGACTCCATTATTATCCATATGGCTCAGTAACTGACCAGCCACATTTTTTTTTTTTCCTTTACTTTTTAACCCTAACCAAGCTCTTAAAAGAGGTATCTCCAGTAATCTCAGAACCTCTTCTTAATATTATTAACTCCTCACTATGATTAGGACATGTCCCAAGAAACTTTAAAATGACAGTTATCAAACCACTTATTAAGAAGCCACAACTTGATCCTGGAGAACTGGCTAATTATAGACCGATTTCAAATCTCCCGTTTATGTCAAAAATACTAGAAAAGGTAGTATCCTCCCAAATATGTTCATTTCTACAGAGAAATAGTATATATGAAGAATTTCAGTCAGGATTTAGGCCTCATCACAGTACAGAGTCTGCACTTATCAGAGTTACAAATGACTTGCTCTTATCATCTGATCGCGGCTGCATTTCTCTTCTAGTGCTTTTAGATCTTAGTGCTGCATTCGACACGATAGATCACGACATTCTCTTGAATAGGCTGGAGAATTATGTTGGCATTAGTGGAGTTGCATTAGCATGGTTTAGCTCCTATTTATCAGACCACTACCACTTTGTCAATGTAAATGAGGAATTGTCAAACCAAACAAAAGTATGGAGTGCCACAGGGATCAGTTTTAGGGCCTCCGCTTTTCTCCATGTATATGCTTCCCCTGGGAGATATTATCAGGAATCGTGGAATACGTTTCCACTGCTATGCCGATGATACACAACTTTATATTTCTTCAAAACCTGATGAGTGTATCACTGAAATAAAAGATTGGATGGCCAGAAGTTTCCTCCTACTCAATTCCTGACAAAACAGAGGTACTAATTATCGGATAAAAAAAAATATAATAATAAAAATAAGCCACTACAATATAATTTGACTCTTGATGGATGCATGGTTACATCATCTTCAACAGTGAAGAACTTGGGTGTTATATTTGATACCAATCTGTCCTTTGAAAATCAAATTACCAATGTTTGTAGAACAGCATTCTTCCTCCTCAGAAATATTGCTAAATTAATGCACATGCTATCTGTTGCTGATGCTGAAAAACTAAATGCGTTCATGACCTCAAGACTAGATTATTGTAATGAATTACTGAGAGGATGTCCAGCAAGATCAGTAAGATCAAGATCAATAGAAGTGACCTACCACGCTATATTCCATCACGTTCATTACGATCGCAAAACTCTGGCCTGTTAATAGTTTCTAGAATATCAAAATCCACAAAAAGAGGAAGATCCTTTTCATATTTGGCTCCTAAACTATGGAATAGTCTCCCTAACACTGTTCGGGACTCAGACACACTCCTTCAGTTTAAGTCTAAACTAAAGACTCGTCTATTTATCCAGACATACACCTCATTTATCCTCCAACACACATTTAGGCTGCTTTAGTTTCATCCATCATGATTTATAACTCTGCAATAAATTTAATGGCATCTATGCTTATATTATTTTATTTGTTTCCCCGTCTCAACCTCGGGACTCCTATACTGAGGTCACCAGAACAGGCCGATTCCCGCACCATTCCTGCTTGGTGTTGGACTCCACTGCTACATGTTGCTGAATGGTGATGACTACATGCAGCTGGTGCCAGCCAAACATCACTTCAGTCTATTATGATTGACTTCAGAGGATGAACTGATGCCAACTCCAACCACAAGACATGGGATACTTCATATGCCACTGTTTGAACACTGGACTTGGGATGGACCTCACCGAAATGACCTGCCGGATGAACTGTGATGCACCTCACTGAACATCACCTGGGTCGAATGATGGACTACGATCTTTTAATGGAGTACATCGACTATCAATTAATTGCCAACAAAATCCTTCATCAGACAACAAAGACAATTGCATCAATGTGAACTTCTGCAGTTTATAAGACATTAGTCATTAATCTTACAGTTCAAACACAATCTATGTTTATACACTGACCCTTAACACTTACTTAGTTTAATCATTGTAAAGCATGACTTGCACTATACACAAGTAATATTTACATTATATTCATGATGTTAGTCAGAGGGGAACTGGCCCCCACAGTCGAGTCTGGTTTAGGGTTAGGGTGGGGTTAGTCAGAGGGGAACTGGCCCCCACAGTCGAGTCTGGTTTAGGGTTAGGGTGGGGTTGGTCAGAGGGGAACTGGCCCCCACAGTCGAGTCTGGTTTAGGGTTAGGTTGGTCAGAGGGGAACTGGCCCCCGCAGTGAGTCTGGTTTAGGGTTAGGGTGGGGTTGGCCAGAGGGAAACGGGCCCCCGCAGTGAGTCTGGTTTAGGGTGGGGTTGGTCAGAGAGGAACGGGCCCCCACAGTGAGTCTGGTTTAGGGTTAGGGTGGGGTTGGTCAGAGAGGAACGGGCCCCCACAGTGAGTCTGGTTTAGGGTTAGGGTGGGGTTGGTCAGAGGGGAACTGGCCCCCACAGTGAGTCTGGTTTAGGGTTAGGGTGGGGTTGGTCAGAGGGGAACTGGCCCCCACAGTCGAGTCTGGTTTAGGGTTAGGGTGGGGTTGGCCAGAGGGAAACGGGCCCCCGCAGTGAGTCTGGTTTAGGGTTAGGGTGGGGTTGGTCAGAGAGGAACGGGCCCCCACAGTGAGTCTGGTTTAGGGTTAGGGTGGGGTTGGTCAGAGAGGAACGGGCCCCCACAGTGAGTCTGGTTTAGGGTTAGGGTGGGGTTGGTCAGAGGGGAACTGGCCCCCACAGTCGAGTCTGGTTTAGGGTTAGGGTGGGGTTGGTCAGAGGGGAACGGGCCCCCGCAGTGAGTCTGGTTTAGGGTTAGGGTGGGGTTGGCCAGAGGGGAACGGGCCCCCGCAGTGAGTCTGGTTTAGGGTTAGGGTGGGGTTGGCCAGAGGGGAACTGGCCCCCGCAGCGAGTCTGGTTTAGGGTTAGGGTGGGGTTGGCCAGAGGGGAACTGGCCCCCGCAGCGAGTCTGGTTTAGGGTTGTGTTGGCCAGAGGGGAACTGGCCCCCACAGCGAGTCTGGTTTAGGGTTAGGGTTGGCCAGAGGGGAACTGGCCCCCACAGCGAGTCTGGTTTAGGGTTAGGGTTGGCCAGAGGGGAACTGGCCCCCGCAGCGAGTCTGGTTTAGGGTTAGGGTGGGGTTGGCCAGAGGGGAACTGGCCCCTGCAGCGAGTCTGGTTTAGGGTTAGGGTGGGGTTGGCCAGAGGGGAACTGGCCCCCGCAGCGAGTCTGGTTTAGGGTTAGGGTGGTGTTAGCCAGAGGGGAACTGGCCCCCGCAGCGAGTCTGGTTTAGGGTTAGGGTTGGCCAGAGGGGAACTGGCCCCCACAGCGAGTCTGGTTTAGGGTTAGGGTTGGCCAGAGGGGAACTGGCCCCCACAGCGAGTCTGGTTTAGGGTTAGGGTGGTGTTAGCCAGAGGGGAACTGGCCCCCGCAGCGAGTCTGGTTTAGGGTTAGGGTGGTGTTAGCCAGAGGGGAACTGGCCCCCACAGCGAGTCTGGTTTAGGGTTGGCCAGAGGGGAACTGGCCCCCACAGCGAGTCTGGTTTAGGGTGGGGTTGGTCAGAGGGGAACGGGCCCCCACAGTGAGTCTGGTTTCTCCCAAGGTTATTTTTCTCCATTAATCAACATCTTATGGAGTTTTGTGTTCCTTGCCACAATTACTTATTTTTAAAACATGATTCACAATCATATTTTATCTAATTACACAATGATGATTCATCGACATTATAGACATTACAGTTTTATCTTCTGTTAATGCCTGATCTTCTGTAAAGCTGCTTTGAAATGATGTGTGTTGTGAAAGGCACTATACAAATAAAAATGACTCGATTACCTGTATTTAGGTATTTCCTCCAGTTTCTTGTCAGCACTGATTCGATGAACTAGATCAGACTGTTCATTGTCATGAGGAGCCAAAATCACATAGAGTACAACACTCTTTAGAGCCTGAAAGAAACATCAGAACATTAAAGAGAGAATTTCAGTTTTAATGGCCCTACATGGCAAATGAAGGCAAAGTTTCTTTGGCTGCGTTTACACCGCAAGGCTTAATGCACAGATTTAATCTTTTGACAGTATACGTCCAGCCTGTTTACATTCACTAATAACAAGACTCATCACTTTACATTCATCTCCCGCCCAAACTCGAAGGATTCCATTACTAATCACTTATGAGCGCCACAGTTCACCCTCAGGTTTTGAAAAGCCTTGTGCTATTTCATATTTTCAAAAGTTGGCAAAATTGCACACGATTGCAATTAATTAGGCAAAAAAGGCAAAAGTGACTCTTAACTGCTGCCATGTTAATCATGGCTTTACTGATTTCAACATCGGTCAGATGAGAAGTAGGTAAATCACGCTGTAATTTTTTTTCCGGCATAGGAATGCGCGGTCCATAAAAAAGTCAGGAAAAATGACTGACATGACCAATTTGCTTGGGATTAAAATTAGAGAAGCACTGGTAATTATTACATTACTCAACGGGCCCTTATACAACTAATCCCACCCAAATAGGGTTAGAAGTCAGGAGTGATGGGACAAAGTCCACATGTTTGATGATGGGAGTGGGTACAAAACTTACGCCTAAACAAAAGATTTGAGTTTTTGTGCGAGTACTTGCGTCTGCTTCATAAGGACACGGCATTAAGAAAAGCCATGGGGAATCAGATATACGTGTTTAGATGTAGCTCAGATGTCCAATATGTTATTGATTTAAAACCACATTTGAAAGTGGCTCAGATAGGATGTGGAAAAATCCAAACTGGTGTGGTTTCTTCCGTTTACACGTGTGCAATGATTTGTGTCAGATGTGAGTATAAAAATCAGATATTTTGTGACAGTGTAAACACAGCCTTTGTTCCACTGAGGTCAAGGTTAAAACGGATCGGCCACAAATTCAAATATTGACAGGATGAGGTACCTGCTGCCATTTGGCGCTGTCTTCTAGGATACATGGAGTGTCATAAATGGCCCGGTAATGTTTGCATATGGACAGGTAAGAGCCCTCATGCTGGTCAACTTGAATCATCAGGTTGTAATATTTCAATTTTAACTCCTAGACATAAAAAAAAAGAAAAAAAAAGTGTAAAAAATTAAAGACAGATACAACAAGATAATGAATTGAGAATGAATCAAGAGGAAAAAAAGACCTCAGCGCCCTCCTCCTGGAAGAACTTGGTGTTAATCTTTTTGCTGATGATCTGTGTGCGGATGTAGTCTTTCACAGCAATGCACAGCCTCATCTGCTCCAGAATGAACTCCACCTTCTCCTTCTTCTCCATTGAGCCATATGTCTCCACCTGCAGTGAGAGAGAGTAGATCATGTCACTCAACTGTGCACCCAAAGCTTGAAGAGCCCACCAAAAGAAAGTAAAGATTAAATGTATGAGAAGGCAGATGAGCAATCTTTATCACTGACTCACCTGAAGTTCCTGCAGAATGGATGCAGCCTCTTTCACATCCCCATTCTGTTCATTGATTTGGGCCAGTGTTTTAGTCAGCCTGGCACGCTCAATCTCCACATATATCTACAACAACAGTCATAAGCACTATGAATTTGATTACAACTACAAATCTAAGCATGAGATCGTCTTGCTTAAGAGTAGTGAGCTCATAAAAATAGATTGGGTAAAAAAGTTATAAACAGGAGAAGTGACCTTTCCAGCTGTGACGGTGCGTAGCGTGTCAATGAGTTGGAGTTTGACTGACAGGTCACTCAGAGCATCCACATATGTATAACATTCCTGCACCATCTTTGCAACTGCCTGTACAGGGAAATGAAGTGATTTTCACCTGTTACTAAGGAAACCAATAAGAGAGCATCTTGTGCTGATTAGGATACACATACTGAGATCAGCAGTTTTTACCTCTTCCATTGCATCGCTCAGTAAACCATCTACTGTATACTACAAACATTTACATCTGATGTTGAAGTTGTATATTTGACATCATTTTCAGCACATTGTGTTGTCTTAGTTACATCACAATTGCTGTCCTGGATTATTATTGTTCCTGTCCTTCTGTTCCAACCGTTTCTTGTTTTCGCCTTTTCACGGTCTCCGACACTCACATGCAACTTTCATATTTCTCTCCCTAGTGACAGTCGTGATATACTGTCAGTATGATCTAAATGGATTTTATTCCTTAAGGGAGAAGCTACCAAAAGTTAACCTCAGAATGACATACTGTTTTTGTTGATCAGATGAATAAATTGAATAACATTCATGATTAATATTCACTTGGTATTTATTAATAATGGTATTATTTATTATTAATACTGTTTTTAGAGTTATAATTAACTGCAACACCAACAATAATTCAGATTGAAATTGAAAGCACAAATTCACAGATGTGATCATAGATATGTAGCGTGTGCAGAAATTAATGACACACATTTAATCACGCAAGAAATTTGTTTTGTGATATATTTGCAATGTAAACTTTAATTTCTTAGACTTCTACATTCATAATTGTCCAAAATACAGAAGTAGCGGTCATTCAGAATAAAGTTTAGGTCAAAATTGATATTTCTCACTTTACGCTAATGGTTTAGAATGAATGCATCACATTTGGTCGGCAGTCGCGTATGGTCTAGTCGCACGAGTTGAAACGCAATGCAACCGAACAGGCCACATCGGGAGATAGTTGGAACCCCGTGCAACTCTCCATTGGAAATTAATCACTTCCAGCCTATCGGCTGTCATTTGTAGTATTACTTTTGTTTTACATTTTTTTATTTAATCTTAGTCCTGTGTCAAATGTCCTCGTTAGTTTTTATCATATTTATTCAAGCTTATCCTGTTTATTTTAGACAAGTTTTAGTTGACAAAGTCTGTGGATTTTAGTCTTCTCTTATTTGTCACGTTTACACAGGTGAAACATCAAGAAATCCAAGTATTGCACTATAAGTAAATCATTGCAATGATTTTAACTTAACACAAACCCTGAGGATCCAGAAAAAGAAAACACTACACACTCAAAACTAGGTGGTATTATACTCGCATATTACTGCAGACACCTTTTGAGGTATGTTTTTGTAGGCAATTAGTTTAACATATTAAATTTCATTTTCATGGTAATGTGAAGGGCAAATAAACACAGCATTGTCACCATGCCAAATACATAAGTCATTGGTCTATACTCAATCTTACATTACTTTTGCCGCTCATTATCAGCTCCTTCACAACAATTTGCTAGCCTATTAGCTTAATGGGTTTGGTTTAGCTATTAAACACTTTGTCTTAATATACAGTGAGGAAAATAAGTATTTGAACACCCTGCTATTTTGCAAGTTCTCCCACTTAGAAATCATGGAGGGGTCTGAAATTGTCATCGTAGGTGCATGTCCACTGTGAGAGACATAATCAAAAAAAAAAAATCCAGAAATCACAATGTATGATTTTTTAACTATTTATTTGTATGATACAGCTGCAAATAAGTATTTGAACACCTGAGAAAATCAATGTTAATATTTGGTACAGTAGCCTTTGTTTGCAATTACAGAGGTCAAACGTTTCCTGTAGTTTTTCACCAGGTTTGCACACACTGCAGGAGGGATTTTGGCCCACTCCTCCACACAGATCTTCTCTAGATCAGTCAGGTTTCTGGGCTGTCGCTGAGAAACACTGAGTTTGAGCTCCCTTTAAAAATTCTCTATTGGGTTTAGGTCTGGAGACTGGCTAGGCCATGCCAGAACCTTGATATGCTTCTTACAGAGCCACTCCTTGGTTATCCTGGCTGTGTGCTTCGGGTCATTGTCATGTTGGAAGACCCAGCCTCGACCCATCTTCAATGCTCTAACTGAGGGAAGGAGGTTGTTCCCCAAAATCTCGCAATACATGGCCCCGGTCATCCTCTCCTTAATACAGTGCAGTCGCCCTGTCCCATGTGCAGAAAAACACCCCCAAAGCATGATGCTACCACCCCCATGCTTCACAGTAGGGATGGTGTTCTTGGGATGGTACTCATCATTCTTCTTCCTCCAAACACGGTTAGTGGAATTATGACCAAAAAGTTCTATTTTGGTCTCATCTGACCACATGACTTTCTCCCATGACTCCTCTGGATCATCCAAATGGTCATTGGCAAACTTAAGACGGGCCTTGACATGTGCTGGTTTAAGCAGGGGAACCTTCCGTGCCATGCATGATTTCAAACCATGACGTCTTAGTGTATTACCAACAGTAACCTTGGAAACGGTGGTCCCAGCTCTTTTCAGGTCATTGACCAGCTCCTCCCGTGTAGTTCTGGGCTGATTTCTCACCTTTCTTAGGATCATTGAGACCCCACGAGGTGAGATCTTGAATGGAGCCCCAGTCCGAGGGAGATTGACAGTCATGTTTAGCTTCTTCCATTTTCTAATGATTGCTCCAACAGTGGACCTTTTTTCACCAAGCTGCTTGGCAATTTCCCCGTAGCCCTTTCCAGCCTTGTGGAGGTGTACAATTTTGTCTCTAGTGTCTTTGGACAGCTCTTTGGTCTTGGCCATGTTAGTAGTTGGATTCTTACTGATTGTATGGGGTGGACAGGTGTCTTTATGCAGCTAACGACCTCAAACAGGTGCATCTAATTTAGGATAATAAATGGAGTGGAGGTGGACATTTTAAAGGCAGACTAACAGGTCTTTGAGGGTCAGAATTCTAGCTGATAGACAGGTGTTCAAATACTTATTTGCAGCTGTATCATACAAATAAATAGTTAAAAAATCATACATTGTGATTTCTGGATTTTTTTTTTTAGATTATGTCTCTCACAGTGGACATGCACCTACGATGACAATTTCAGACCCCTCCATGATTTCTAAGTGGGAGAACTTGCAAAATAGCAGGGTGTTCAAATACTTATTTTCCTCACTGTAGCTTATTAAGTTGTCTAATATAGTTGTCACTAGTTGTCTTAATATAACCTTTAAAAAAAACTAACATTACCACCAAGACGTTAACCTACCTCAATTTCTTTGTGGTTAGCCTTCATATCATCGTCTCTTTCTCCCAAGTCCAAACTGTTGCTGACATTATTTAATGAACGTTAGCTTTCTGTAAACTACTTAAAAGGTACTCCTCACTGTGCTTGCTGTCATCCTATTTGTCATTACATATCATCCTGATATGCCTGATATCTCCCCCCCGAGAGAAATAAAGAGATTTTATTTTTAAACTACATTTTAGTCTCGTCTTTTTACGTCAGTAATATTGAATGATGATATAGTTACAGTTAGTGTTTAATGATTTCGTTGCAGTCTCATCATCGTCTCATCTTAGTCATGGAAAAAAATAAGTCATTAACGAAATTAACACTAGTCGGATGCAGTGAAAAGACGGCTTTAATTGTTGCCTGATGTGAGTGGCATCCCCAAGGCCTAAACAAACAAACAAACATTGGCCCATTTCAGCATAGATTATATGTTTTCGGCTCAGATAAGCGTGGAATGCTTATGAATCAGTAAATACATGGTTCAATCTTTGCAAGGAAACTGTTAATGAAAGCATTATAAAAGATGGGGTAGTTATAAACTCTATTGGACCTGATGAAAAACAAACAGATTCATTCAAGAATATTTAAAATGTCATGACTGTTTTATAGTTAAGTATGGCCTTTACAAAGTACTTCATGCAACCAGTTGAAATATTTTGTCCATCATATCATCTAACAAAGGCAACTTCTCACATGCCCACTAAATTCATCACACTCATCTGAATAACATTGTCAGTGAACCGAATTATTAATTAATTGTGAAGAGGGTTATATCAGATATCCACAGTCGCTAATGTTAATGAATAGGGTTAGAAAACAACAGGTATATTGTTTCACTCACAGACTAAAAACTGTTTGTTTGTGCACAGCGTAGTTACAGATGTTTTAGAAAGACGTGGCTTATTTGTCACATTTCTTTCATGAAACGATCAGAATATGAGAAACTGTTACACACGATTACTTAAATTCTCCCATTTAAAACAAGCACAAAAACACAGAAAATAGCTGAATCGTTGTCATTAAGATCACTTGGGTGTCTGAATAGAGATTGCAACCTTTTAATGATTAATCGTGCAGATCTAGGGTGTACGGATTTATGCGGTGTACATATACATCCCTAAGGTTTTTGCTGCTCCCCTCTGGCTACTACATTAAACAAAATCCTGAAAGCACCACTGCCTGATATTAGTGTAGATGTGTTTCTAATGTCCGGCTGGAACAGGTGGCAGTGGCACCCTGATCCATGGTAAGACCATTACAGTATTCCTACCTGCTTCAACTGGCTCCTTCTCTTAGACAGCAGCATGATGTTTTCATTCAAGGCATCCCAGTCTTTGGCTTCATAGCACATCTGAACTATAGCCACCAAGATCCTGGAGGTGGACACCATATCTGAAGCCTGGACAAAAGTGACAACACAAATACAGGAATTAGAGCATTTTAAGATGGAAAATGTCAAAACACCATACACACAAGTATAGTAAGACACTAACAGTTCTTGTTTGCTTCTCTAGTGACAGCAGACTCTCAACGGCCTCCTGAAGTCTGCCCTCCTGGAAAAGAGAAACAGACCATCAATTTCAATCACAAAACTGTTAAAGCTCAGATAATTGTACGGTTAACAGGAACACTATTTATCAAGAATACAAATTAACGAAACAGTCAAGTTCAAACTCCTAATTTTTTTTATATTTTTATATATATATATATATATATATATATATATATATATATATTATAAATAAATAATCACACACATTATATAAAGACATTATTTTAGTCAGGGGAAAAAAAATAAAAAAAATCAACAAGACATCATGGGGCTGTATGTATAAAGCCGCTTAAGCGTAGAATTTTAGTTAAGTAGAAGTTTTTAAGAATTACATAATTTTGCTGTTATTCCAAGGTGATTCATAAAGTTTAGAAGACTTAATCTTCATTCTTAAATTATTTAAGAGAGCTGGAGATGTATGCCAGTGGTTCCCAAACTGGGTGCTGCCAGGACTGGCTAGGGGTGCTGAGTTCAATATTTTAATAGTCGACAGTTAAAAGTACTGGCAGTACCGAGTACTGACTCAGTTCTGTAACCGCACGCAGATGGTCTACAGCCGGAAGCTTTTTAAAAGCTCCCATGTGTACAGTACGTGCGTGTACTCTCTATAGAGTGCTTGTTTCTCGTGGTACATAAATATTTAAATGCGTTTCGTGATGCGATATGTATGTAAACACTGACATTAATGTATTACGGGAGTGTTAACAGACAAAACAAACATCTGCGCCATCTTGATTGAGGCATGCAAGCCATTAATGTATTATGTGATGTAGACAAGACAAAAATCTTATATCAATATATCCAATCTGTGTGATGTGTAAATGCAGCCTAATAGACGTGCTGTAGCTCTTAGAGCCTATCGTTAATATTAATCAAACAACAATACTGACAAGAAAAAGAGAAAAGCACTCAATAACCTTGACTGGATAACTTCAGAATCTTTAAGCCCAATACATTTCAATAACAGGTCTGCTTTTCAGTCATACTCTGACTGTATTCAATCTTTATTCATGTATATTGAACAATCACACAGTACATTTCATTTTATTATTATTTTTCATTTAATTACTTTTTTAATGTTTTATACTACAATTTTTAAATGATTAATTGCTTCTTTTCCTAAAAAAAAATACTAAAGGAATGTTGACTCTGTTCTCTACTTTATTACTAGCACTTGAGTAATATAAAAACTTCGAGAAATGTTTAGAAGGGAACACTTGACGGCTACATTATTTGGATTAAATTTGTTAATATTTATACCAATATTAAACTTTTTAAATAAAGGAGTGTTTTCAAATGCATTTTGTTTATTTATTTGAGTGTTTGGGATGCAGTATGTCAAAAACACTAAAGGGGTGCTGCACTGTAGGAAGCACTGGTGTAGTTAAGAGTGGCATGATGACTGATTGATCAAAGAAAGGATGTGTTGGACTTAAATACTGGGTTTTTCCTGCATTAAAAATGTACAATTAAAATTTTATTTTATCATATCCATCAATGTGGCCAATAAATTCAGAACTTACCTCTTGTATTGAAGAGCTCCATTACTCTCAACTTTTTATAAGGATTAAAGGAAATATCGTGTGATGCTGTACCTGACGAAGAGGATACTGGAAGAGCATCATTTTTGTCAGGAAAACACTCAAACAACGAGATCTCGCATTCAATGGTTGTGCATAATTATTTATTTCTGACCATATTATTAAGCTATATTAATTGTGATCGAGCTAAACCCAGTGATCAAACAGTCTTCTGTTGTGCAAAATACCGTAAAGGCTCATCTTCTAAATAATGATGTTTAAAATGAGCAGAGATCATCCCATTCACGGTCACAACATCAAATAAGACCGCATTTAATTATACTAGCATCGTGTAAATACGATTTCATGACGATCACGTTTGTAACGCTTAACAATAGTTGACTCCTGATAAACATTTAATAACTTTATTTTCAGAAACTATGCTGGTGTAAAAGCGCACACACACACACACACACACACACACACACACACACACACACACACACACACACACACACACACACACACGGTACTCGAATTTAACAGCATTGTGTCCAAAATAATGCCCATCTGTGGAACTCTACATTGGCAAACGATTGTTTCTTTTAACGTATACACATTTGTAATCTGTAGTAAAATTAAATCAATCAGTTTAATGCTTATCTGATTAGATGAGTGTTAGCTTTAGCACATAGCATGACTCAGCTGCTCATTCACACTTACTCTGGCCATTTTCTCACATTCAGGCAGACGCTGATCTACAGTGGCACTGTAGTCGACCTCCATTTTCACTATCCGTCCATCTGACCGCTCAGCTCTGTCTTCGGACATTATTACTGCTTATGAACGGGTGAGTTTATAGTAAATGTTTTAACTAGATTTCGAACAGCTCGCTGTCTTCTAGCTCTTCTTCACGTATGTTATATGGCGCTTTATGTTTATTGGAGGATAATCGCCCCCTACCGAGCGGCTCCAGCACTGCCCCGCCACACGCCAGCCGCACACCCTAACACTAACCCTTTTAATAATTTTGATAGTATTAAAAAACAAATAATAGTCCTTCTCTTTAATTTTTTTCTCCAAAGAAAATGCCTCTAACCCTTTTTTTTGTCTTAACCCTAAATCATTCTTTATATATATATATATATATATACACACACAATAATGACAAGAAAAAGAGAAAAGCACTCAATATCCTTGGCTGGATAAATCAGAAGCTTTAAGCCCAATAAACAAACTCTGACTGTATTCAATCTTTATTCATGCATATCGAACAATCACACAGTAAATTTAATTTATAAAATTAAATAGAGAGTCCCTCCAGCCGAGATGAGGAACGAGTTCTACAGCCTTACTTCATCGTGCCAAAAAAGGCGGTTGGTTGCGGCCAATCTTGGACCTAAGAGTTCTGAACCGGTCCTTACACAGACTCCCGTTCGAGATGCTGACGCAGAAGCACCTCTCCTTGAAGACGGCCCTACTGATTGCGCTCACCTCCATCAAGAGGGTTCAGGGCTCAATGCTAAGTATTTTTTCTACTGGCCCGATTGGGCCAGTGCTTCAGATTTTTACTGGCCCTGCCAAAATTTTCACTGGTCCCAACACAAAAATGACAAATAGCTGTTTTTAGCATCATGGCTTTAAAAAATATGTCCAAAGATAAATATTATTTGCATATGTTATGTTTTAATACAATGTCCCAAAGGAGCCTGGGTATCCACTGAGTATTGATGCTGACTATCACCCCTGGAGTCACGAGTTCGATTCCAGGGCGTGCTGAGTGACTCCAGTCAGGTCTCCTAAGCAACTAAATTGGCCCAGTTGCTAGGAAGGGGAGAGTCATGAGTTGTACGTGGATGCCGTGGAGAATAGTGTGAAGCCTCCACACGTGATAAAATTCACAGACTGACACCTCAGACAGCTGAGATTCGTCCTCCGCCACCCAGACTGAGGCGAGTCACTACACCACCACGAGGACATTGGGAACTGGCCATTCCAAATTGGGGAGAAAAAAAATTTCCCCCAAAATTTAATTACACTTATAATTTGCAATATATGATTTATGCCTTATGTAATCCAATAAATACATCATATTAACCTCAGCCGTCCTGTCATTTACACATGTGTTTTTAAGCCACGAATTCTGTGGAGGAGATTTCGGTCACCCTTTTAGTCATGCTGTTATATTATATTATTGCAATAACAATGATGTTATTATAAAAATATATTATTGTATAATAATAATTATCAGTATATTGCTATTAATGTGTTCGGTATAATTGCTGTAATGTAATATTATTATTGTTCAATAGTAATTTATATAATAATTTCTTAACTTATTATGCAGTCTAAACCCTTTATTTATTTTCGGTATTTATATATTCGGTATTTATTTCGGCAGAAGCTTTTATTTTGAAAACTGAAAGGGCGGACGCGGATGTTTGTAGATGAGATGAGAACAGCCTGTTGTGAATGAAATGCTCTCATCTGCATTGCTCTCAACAAAAACACGCTGTATAGTCAATTGAATGTGAAATTACGCAAATGTGCAATTAAAGTAAATATGGGGCGCTTAAATAAGGCGCTCATCGCACGTTAGCACACCGAAACGAACTCAAGAATGTCATACAGGGCAGCAGATAGATATAATGTGTGTGTGTGGAGCTCAGAACCCCCTTGAAACCATTGTGGTGATGTGCAATACAATGATCCCGTTTGCATGTATTGAATAAAGCACTACATACATATGGCAGTGCATTTAAGCACACCACAGGGGAAGCGCGTGGAGACTAATTCTTAATTTAATTCAATTGCAGTCATTGCGATTTAATAATCACACTGGGTCAAATCGCGATTTTTATTTAATTTCAGTTAATCATTCAGCCCTAGTGGAGTACTAATTTTCACCACATGTAAAACGAAAAACGTGGGGATTTTGCGCACTGTGAACACGGAATGTGCGGGGACACTTAAAATGTTGCACAATACATTAAATCCCACTATTAAATTCATTAAGTGGGGTTTTTCCTGCTATTTTCTACACATTAGTAATAGCTGCTACCAAGACACTTGGAAAAGAGCGAGGACAGTGCTAGGAGATTGCACTCGGTGTCTGTACGATCTTGAGGGTCCACATGACTGTGCCTTAGTGTGTCCAGTATATTATGCGCTTGAGCATCTTTGCGAGATCTGCGCATCTTTACACTCGTGCTCGCTCCTCGGTTAGAAGAATTCATTCGCTCAGTGTAATTTTTGTGCTCTCTCGCTTGTTGTTTGCTTGCACTAATGTTATAATTGCAGCACTGGCCCGATCGGGCAAGTGACAGATCTAGCAACTGGCCTGAATCTCTCTCACACTGGCCCCCTGGCCATCGTGCAGTCCTTATTGTCAAGCCCTGGGGTTGGGGACCTGCAGCCTTTCCCTGTCAGCGATACCGGACTGAACTCCAGGCAGGTAGACTCTCACGTGATCCTGAAACCCCGGCCGGGCTATGTGCCCAAGGTTTCCATGACCCCTTTCAGGGATCAGGAAGGAGGCAGACCCAGCTCTGTCGGTGCTGTGTCTGGTGCGTGTGTGCTTTGCACATCTACTTGGATAGCAAGCAGAGCTTTAGACGCTCTGAGCAGCTTTTTGTCTGCTTTGGCTGACAGCAGAAAGGGAATGCTGTCTCCAACAGAGGCTTGCCCACTGGATGCCATTGCTCTTGCATACCAGGCTCTGCCTGCCCCTTTGGGAATACTACTCTACAAGGAGTGTGGCATCTTCGTGGGCACAGGCCAATGGCACCTCTTTAGCAGACATCTGCAGAGCAGCGGGCTGGGCAACACCCAATACGTTTGTGAGTTTTTACAATCTCTGGGTTGATCCGGTTTCGTTGTGTGTTTTGCAGGTACGAACAGGTAAGTTTGGGAATACAAAACAGCTGGCCGGGTGTATCACTTGCGTATAACGCCTTTCCCCTCAGTGAGGCAAAGATGTGTGCTTCTTCTCCCGTGCGAGTTCATGAGCCTGTGAACCCTGGATGTCATTCCTCCCTAACCCTGAGGCTTGCGAATTCAGCGGTGGAATTCACAGGCAGACCATTAGATGTGCTAATATTCCTGTACTGGGATAGGTTCTCTACAGGTGCCGGTTACTCCCTGTGATGTATTTTCTGCTGTGCATTCTCCTTGTTGGCAGACCTGCATCTCCCTTGGGCAGAGCTCTCTCTGCCCCCGGTCACTGTGTTTGTAGAGCTCCTCCGTTTCAAAGCAGGACCTACCACTGCGCCTCTTCCATGTGCGGCTGGTGAGCCCACGTGACGTATTGCCACGTTACCTCCCCTTCGGGCAAAATTTACACAGTGTATTCAGAAGCAACTATTGAACATATTAATGTAAGGTATCATTAATTATGTCATGATGGTCTCTACAAAAAATATGTGATTTGTGAAACGAACTAATAATTTGATGAAAAAGAGTATTTTGGTTTGTAACGGTGTGATATTAAGGTGATGACTGAGGAAGATGAAAGACATTATTTATAAAAAAAGTTACACCTCTTCTTTTCATCACCATCTTCATTTTTTCTTTTGAATAATTAATGAAGATAATTATGATGAAGAATTGGGTAAGAAAATTGATTATTTATTATGATTATTTGTTGTTTTGACAAGACGTATAAAAGGAAAAGTTGCTGGTTTATTACAATATACAGTAAAAATCTCAGGCCTTGTTCAGACTGCCACTAAAAATCAGAGTGTTTGCATATCCAGATGAGTTTTTGATAGTCTGGACAGCAAAAAAAACCACATGAAATCTGATTTTTCTGAATCTGATTCAAACCACATCGGGAGGTGGTTTCAAATACAATTTAAATCAGATATTTTTCAGATGTGTCTCAGTCCTGACGCTCTGGCTGCTCAATTCAGATTTCAAATGGTCGTTTTTGTCACTCTTAACATGACACAATAACGATGACGTCCCAAATCGGTGACTGCAGCATGGAACAATATTTACACAGAGTTTCCAGGACAGGGCGATTATTTGGAGAGCAAGATGATGCATCTCCATTTGTTTTGTAAGCATCTTCACATGGGTACACCTACATGGTTACCAAAGCAACTCATACAGATAGGTTGGTTATGTCTGAATGCACAGATCTGATTAATTATTGATTAATTAATAGTGTGGACAGTCTGCCTGAAAAGATCTGATTTGAGAAAAAATCTGAATTGCCTGCAGTCTGAATATAGCCATAGATATATAGACGTATAGAGTTCCTCTCATCAGAACTGCTCAATAATATTAAAAATAATCTGAATTCAAGTTAGTTTGTGTGTGCAGTGTGACACAATCCCAATGCTGACAGCACTTCACTGCCACGGAGGTTTTCCTGAAGATTGCCTTGATGACAAAAATAGTTGCGTTATTCCCAGTGAGCACTTCTCACCTCAGAATTACATTAAAACAGCCTTACATTGCCATCTTCTGGAAGAGAATGATGCCATGGGCTTATGTGCATCTCAAATTATAGAGAAACACTGGTCACATTAGACTTGAGGCATCAACTAAAGGGGTTGCAGTTGCTTAATATTTTTTACAGGACATTGATCCAGACAAAGTTTGAATTTATCGGACATTGGGACATTTTATCATTCAAAAACTGCTAATTACCGGCTAACAGAAACCCTCATTCGTGTACTATGGTAGTTACAAGCTGGTAATAATGGAAATATTTCTTCACCTTGAGTCGTTCACATGCTGCTCATGCAAGCGTTACATTTAATAAACACCTTTTTTTATCACTGCGCAGAGAGACAGAATAAAAACTCATAACGTCATAAGAACACTGTCACTTACAGCATGTCTTTAATCTTATTTGATACTTTTTACTTCTTTTATACTTTTCCTCTTTATACTTTATATAAGTGGCCACAGAACACTTTTAGTTATCTTTCATTTACACAACTAACTTAACCCTAACCCTAAATAAAACTCATGTCATGTAAAAAAAATTTGAGAAAAGGTAAAGGAAACAAAAAATAATAATAAAAAAATGGTTGGGTTTTTTACAAAGGCAAAGAGACTGCAATGTATATTATAAAGTTGATCGAAGTGGGGCTGCAGGGTAGAAAGGAATAAATGTAAATCGTCCTCCACCTGCAGCCTTGATAGGTAATTTACTTTTAAGCTGGTCAAAGCGGAAAACCCACACTCACATAAGTAAGTGGAGGTGAAGGGGATGAGGACTTTCTTTCGACAGAGGTGGGGAAACTCAGTCAATACAAAGAGATCCATTTTGCAACACGCATATGCATAACATACACTTTAACACGCAAGCTAGCTGGACAGATGTGTACAGACGTGAACCATTATCAGGGTTCATGCACATTTTTATCAATCATTTTCCATGACTTTGAGGTGAATTTTCATGACCATACATTTCCTAAAACATCTATTTACACATGCCAAATAAGAAAATTCCATGTCAAAATTTACCACAGCATACTAAAGTAATTTTAGTAAACTAAAATGAATGACAACTAACAATCGATGTAGTTTACTAGAAAAACATTTATTTAAACAACACTCACTGACACCAGTATGACTGTTAAATAATATAATGTGTCAAACTTTCATTGTGTAGGCTTCATAAACATAAGTGACTCAGAGGGACGAGATTGTTTGGAGTGTCCAGTAACACTGACATTAACTTAATTAAGATTAAAACAGCAGGTCCCAATGCAAGATAACTACAATTAAAAAAATTGCTTTTAGGATAAATGAGAAACGTCTCAGGTTACGTGTTGTAACCCTTGTTCCCTGAAAAAAGCGGAACGAGATGCAGCTCTGAGGAAAGCGCTTTGGGAACAGTCCTGCATTGAGACCAGCTGTGAATATGTGTGTAACACATCAATGAACATTGACCAGAATTTATAGCCTCAGCTGGTGAAATCATTACATGCACCTCTGGCCAGGCTATAAATAGAGGCGTCACCAGTGTGTCGTCAGATCTTTTTTTTTCTGAAGAGCAGTCCTGGGACGTCCCAGTGTGGCAGAGAAGCGGAGCATCTCGTTCCGCTTTTTTCAGGGAACAAGGGTTACAACACGTAACCTGAGACAATCCCTTTACAAAAAAGCTTCACTAGGATGCTGCACTGAGGAAAGCGCTTTGGGAACGAGAATACCCACGCCGCCGCACTGGGGCTGTCTGGACCCCTACGGTTGTGAAGTGTGATCACAAGAACGCGAGAGGTCTCAGACATGAGCTTGAGATGTCGACTCAAGGACGTAGGAGCCCGGAGTAGCATGAACATCCAAACTATAAAACCTAATGAATGTGTGCGGAGAGGACCAGCCTGCCGCATCACAAACTTGCTGCAGAGGGACCCCCTAGCCAAGGCTTTAGAGGAGGCGACTCCTCTGGTGGAGTGAGCCCTGATACCTACTGGCGAAGCTTGACCACGCACCTCGTAGGCCAGGGCAATGGCATCCCTCACGCAATGCGGCATAGTCTGCTTGGTGTGGCCGCCCCCCTGTTGCGGCCCCCATGGCAGATGAATAATTGCCCTGATTTACGCCACTGGCTAGTGCGGTGGATGTAAGTCTGAAGGGCACGGCCTGGACAAAGTCTGTGAAGTCTTTCCTGCTCCGGCATTACAAGCAGAAAAGCTTCAGTAGTGACAGGATGTAGTGTCGAAAAAGGCACCTTAGGAAGGTAGTCGGGATGAGGGTGCAAAATTGCTTTAGTCATATCTGGGGAAAACTCTAAACAGGCCGGCAAAACAGACAGGGCCTGTATATCCCCAATCCTCTTAAGAGAGGTGATTGCCATAAGAAAGACCAGGGAGAAGTAGAGGAGACATTGCGCTAATTATAGAGGCAAAGAGGTCCTCTTCTGCCCTTTAAAATCTCACCCAGATATGTTCCAAGTGGGAGGAGCCCTAGCACTAAAATGGTCTCAATTACCTCAGGTGAAAGCCCTGTGTCCCTCAGTTGGTACCCCTCAGGGGCCAAACACGAAGGTTCCACAGTTCGGGCCGGTGATGAAAAGTTGTCCCCTGTGCCTGAGAAAGAAGGTCCTACCTGTCCGAAATCGCCTGAGGCGAGCCGTCGAGGAGAGATATTAACTCTGAGAACCATACCCTGTTCGGCCAGTGCGGCGCTATCAGTAAGAGGCAAGACACTTGCTGGCGACCTCTGGCCAAGACTCCCGGGAGCAGAGGAACTGGGGGAAATGCAAACAGACACATTCTGGGCCATGTATGTGCCATCGCGTCCAGACCCAGGTGGGGGCTAGGTGACTCAGAGAGAAGTAGGGGGGACATTGCGCTGTCCGTTAGGAGGCAAAGAGGTCTTCTTCTGCCCTGGAAAATCTCACCCAGATTTGTTCCACTACCTCGGGGTGGAGTTTCCACTCCCCCGTCAGTATTTTCTGTCTGGACAGTAAATCTGCTCCCACATTCGGGCATCCAGGGATATAAACAGCCCTGAGTGACAGGAGCTTGCCCTGGGCCCCAAGGAGAATCCGACGTGCCAGAAATTCAGCTGACATGAATGTGGACCTCCTTGATGGTTTATGTAAGAGACTACCGCTGTAATGCCCGGCCGCACCAAGACATGGCAGCCTCTGGGGGAAGTATTTCAGGGCCAGAAATAGTGTGACAACCGAGCTGACGACCCTCCCATTTCTCTTGAGCTGGACGATCACTTAAGACCGCTACCCAGCCCGTCAGGGAGGCGTCTGTCATTAGCAGCCTGCGATGACAAGATGCACCTAGAGTGGGACGCAAGGTAAGAAACCGGGGTCTGAACCACACAGAAAGGGAACGAAGCACGTGGCGTGTAACCCTTATTTGCCTTAGGGGACCGGCCCTCGGATAAAACCCCCTGGCTTTTAGCCACAGCTGAAACGTTCTCATGTGCAGAATGTCCGAAGGGATCACCGCAGACACCGACGCCATGAGACCTAGTATTCGATGATACTGACGAGCAGTGCAACCTCGACCTAGCCTGACCTTGCTCAGGGTGTTCTGAATGGAAACGATTCGTGCGGGAGACGATTGTGCCTGCATTGTGACCGAATTCCATATAACTCCCAGATAATTGGGATAGAACGCTCTCATACGACAGTGCTTTGGATTCAACGCAATAAAGAAAATGTTTATTGAAAAGGGAACTTTTCGTGGGTTTCAGCTTAACCCGTGCAAAATGAGAATCCTGCATAATGGGAGGATACACTTGTTTTCATCACCAAAGGAGGCAGAGGACTTCCACAATAAACATGTATGAGGGACTGGATGAAGCGGTGAGGTGTGAGACCCGTTTACTTCCTTCACCATGGAAACCAGCTGGCAGTGCTTGTTTAAGAGGTATGGTGTAACCCTGCAATGAGTCCCAGGAGAGTTTTGTTTTATTTATTTTTTAATTGTAATTTTTTTCTCGCTTAATTTAACTTAATGATTATTACTTTATGGAATTTGGAAATGTATGGACCTGAATGAGAATTTATAAAAGGCAACACTGATATACATTTTTTAAATAATTTTACAATGTAAGTTGACTATATATTGTTGAAATATAAGGTGCATGGTTGGCGGACTCATAGAGCTAGTTTGTGTAGTTTAGCTGCTCCTCTATAGAGTGGATTGGCATAAGCCATCCAGGTTCTGTTCTGAGTAAGGGAGGGGAAACAAGGTGTTTAAATGTCTATATGTGTAAGTGTATATATGGTGTTCTTTTTTCTTTTTGTATGTCGTGCACTCAACGCAGCAGAAATATTTCTTACTCCTTTTCCCTGTACAACTGACATGTATAACATTGTATATGGAACAGATGGTCACTCAGAATATCTCTGATATAAAAGTTACAAGCTGGAATGTTAGGGGGCTACGGAAGTTGACCAGAGTGAAACAGATTATAAACAGGATAAAACAGCTCAAGTCAAAAATAATTTTTCTTCAAGAAACTCATCTGACAGTTTCCGATTATTAAACCGATACAGAATAGATGGCCTGGTAGAGTGATACATGCATCATACAATAATTATGCTAGAGGTGTACTTATTTTAATTCATAGAAGCATACCATTCCAACCCAGCTGGGAGATTTCCCTCACATTAAATTTAGTTGGTATATATGGCCCAAATGAGGATAATCCTAATTTTTTTAAAGTTTTTTTTCCTTACTATATCTAATTTACAGGGGTTCTACATTATTGGAGGAGACTTTAATTGTACTTTAAACCCGGAAATGGATCGCTCTACAGGTTGTGATACTTATAAGGCACAGACAAGAAAATTACTAAAGCAATATATAGATTATGTAAATTTGGTTGAAGTTTGGCAAGAGCAGAATCCTCAAGTATGCATAAATCTTGTTCCCGTATTGATTACTTTCTTGTCTCAAGGGAACACTTGTCAAAAATTAAAACATTTTGGTTTGACAGCATAGTAATAAGTGATCACACTGCTATTTCATTAAATATGCATATAGAGATATTTGTTTATAACCCCCCTAGTTGTCGATTGCAAGTAAGATGGTTACAGGACCCGGACTTCGTTAAATATGTGGGAACTAAAATACATAGTTATTTTGAGTTAAGTGCAGTTCAAACTAGTGCCAGCACGAGATGGAAAGCGTTTAAAGCATACATTAGAGGAGAAATCATCAGTTATACAAGCTCCAAGGCCAAACAACAAACAGTAACGATGGAAACATTGGAAAAACAAATTAAATCCTTAGAGATAAGTCTAAATGTAAGGGACAATCCAAGGAAACATAGAGACTTGCTACTTCTGAGAGCTGAATATAATATGCTATCTGTTGATAAAGTTGTAAAAAGTTTAATTTGGCTAAAACAATCCTATTACGATCAAGGGGAAAAAGCTAGTGTCATGTTCTCTGTTTGTCCCTTGTTAGTTCCTTTATGTATTTAAGTCCTTGGTTTCCCTGTGTCCAGTGTTAGTTATTTCATGTTTTGTTTTGCACCTAGTTCTCCGTGGTTTTTGTTGTCCCAAGTTTGCTCCCAGGGCTCCACCTCTCGAGCCTCCCAGGGCTCCGCCTCCCGAGCTTCCCAGGGCTCCGCCTCCCGAGCTTCCTAGTGCTCCGCCTTCCAGTGCTCCGCCTCCAGAGCTTCCCAGTGCTCCGCCTCCCGAGCTTCCCAGTGCTCCGCTTCCCAGGGCTCCGCCTCCCGAGCTTCCCAGTGCTCCGCATTCCAGTGCTCCGCCTCCCGAGCTTCCCAGAGCTCCGCCTCCCAGTGCTCCGCCTCCTGAGCTTCCCAGTTCTCCGCCTCCCGAGCTTCCCAGTGCTCCGCCTTCCAGTGCTCTGCCTCCCGAGCTTCCCAGTGCTCCGCCTTCCAGTGCTCCGCCTCCCGAGCTTCCCAGTGCTCCGCTTCCCAGAGCTCTGCCTCCCGAGCTTCCCAGTGCTCCGCTTCCCAGGGCTCCGCCTCCCGAGCTTCCCAGTGCTCCGCCTTCCAGTGCTCCGCCTCCCGAGCTTCCCAGAGATCCACCTCCAAGTGCTCCGCCTCCTGAGCTTCCCAGTGCTCCGCCTCCCGAGCTTCCCAGTGCTCCGCCTTCCAGTGCTCTGCCTCCTGAGCTTCCCAGTGCTCCGCCTTCCAGTGCTCTGCCTCCCGAGCTTCCCAGTGCTCCGCCTTCCAGTGCTCCACCTCCCGAGCTTCCCAGTGCTCCGCCTCCCGAGCTTCCCAGTGCTCCGCCTTCCAGTGCTCCGCCTCCTGAGCTTCCCAGTGCTCCGCCTCCCGAGCTTCCCAGTGCTCCGCCTCCCGAGCTTCCCAGAGCTCCGCCTCCCAGTGCTCCGCCTCCCCAGAGCTCCGCCTCCCAGTGCTCCGCCTTCCAGTGCTCCGCCTCCCGAGCTTCCCAGTGCTCCGCCTCCCGAGCTTCCCAGAGCTCCGCCTCCCAGTGCTCCGCCTCCCGAGCTTCCCAGTGCTCCGCCTTCCAGTGCTCCGCCTCCCGAGCTTCCCAGTGCTCCGCCTCCCGAGCTTCCCAGAGCTCCGCCTCCCGAGCTTCCCAGAGCTCCGCCTCCCGAGCTTCCCAGATCTCAGCCTCTCGGGCCTCCCAGACCTCAGCCTCTTGAGCTTCCCAGGTCTCCGCCTCCTGGGCCTTCCTCTCCTCCAGAGCCTTCCATCCCTCATGAGCCTTCTACTCCGGAGCCTTCCTCGCCTCCAGTGCCCTCTGCGGCTCCACCCCTGGAGCCTACCACGGCTCCGCCTCCTATTGCTCCGCCTGCCCTGGCTCCACCTCCTGAGCCTCTCCCTGTTCTGTGGCCTCCTTCCAGGCCTTCTGACTCTGCCCTGTGGCCTTCCCCTAGGCCTTCTGACCTTGTCCCTGTCCTGTGGCCTCCTCCCCGGCCTTCTGATCTGATCCCTGTCCCGTGGCCTCCTCCCCGGCCTCCTGACCCGGTCCTTGTCCTACGACCACTTCCCACATTCCCTATCCCTACCTTGCTCCTCTGCTCCCCTTGTGCCCCCTCGGACTGCCTGTTTGCCCCTTGTGCCCCCTTGAACAATTTGTTTTTTGTTTCTGTGTTTTTTTTTTTTGTTTTGTTTTGTTTCTTTTTTGGAGCGTCTGGAATCCGCTCCTTAAAGTGGGGGCTCTGTCATGTTCTCTGTTGTCTTTTGTTTTTGTGCTTTTATGTTGAAGTTTAGTTTAGTTCCTGTTTGTTTCTTGTAGTCCTTTGTAGTTTTATTTTATGATTGGTTTTCCCCTGATTAGTTCTCATTCCTTGATTGTTTACCCAGGTGTTCCTCATTCCCTTGTTAGTTCCTTTATGTATTTAAGTCCTTGGTTTCCCTGTGTCCAGTGTTAGTTATTTCATGTTTTGTTTTGCGCCTAGTTCTCCGTGGTTTTTGTTGTCCCAAGTTTGCTTGTTTTTGAATTTAATAAAAAGCTGCACATAGATCCTCTCCCGTTGCCTGTCGTTACAGCTAGGAAGCTTTTGGCATGGAGAATTTTAAAAATACAGTCTGAGAGAGCAATTAATAGTATAATGACCCCTTCGGGGAACATGCCAATATATCCATTGGAAATTAACAATAGTTATAGAGAATTTTATGAAAGCTTATATAGGTCAGAATGCCCCCAAACCACAGAAGAATGGGATACATTTCTTGATCGGTTTAAATTCTAGACACTGATAGAAGATGCTAAAATGAATTAGATGGTGATTTGAATTGTTTGGGCGGTTTTCTGGGTATAATATTAATAAGGAAAAATCATCTATATTGTTTTTAAATAAAGAAGAAAGATTGAATCCGGATATAAAATCCCCCCTTTCTAATGCAAAGGAAGGATTCGCCTATCTTGGTGTTAAAATTACCCCCGAAATTAAAATGATCATCCCAGCAAACTAAGATCCACTAATAGATGAAGTGAGTGAGACATTGGATCGATTGTTGACGTTGCCCATATCAATGATTGGGCGTATAAATTTGATTAAAATTAGTATATTACCAAAGTTTTTATACCTGTTTCAATTGATTGTTTAGCTGTATGTGTCCACTAACTGATGATTTCCAATTGATTATATAGCTGTATTTCCACCAACAGACTAACTGCCCATTTCAAATTGATTGTATAGCTCTATGTGTCCACCAAAAGATTAACTGTCTATTGCCAATTTATTGTATAGCAGAATGTTTCCACCTGCACACTAACTGCCCATTAGCAATTTAATGTATAGCACTATGTGTCCACCAACAGACTAACTGCCCATTTCCAATTGATTGTATAGCTGTATGTGTCCACCAACAGACTAACTGCCCATTTCCAATTTATTGTATAGCTGTTTTTTTCCACCAACAGTGTAACTGCCTATTTCCAATTGATTGTATAGCTTTACGTGTCACGTGGGGGGGCTGGAGCCTATCCCAGCTAACATTGGGCGAAAGGCGGGGTACACCCTGGACAGGTTAGGATTAGGGTTAGGGTGTTATGGTCAACCGGGCCCCCCCCGACTGCCACAGTTTGATTAGGGGGCTCGGACAAAGGCACTGGCCGGCGCATGTTTCTGGTGAACCGATCGACCTTTGCCTGATTTACAAGAAAGAGGTAGTCCTATCTGTGCCCACCACATGGCCTTTAGAGACTTTCGGCATCTAGGTTTTTAAGAATCCCTTGATTCAACAGCAATCCTAGCTCCATTTTCTTCCACTCTATCCCTATTCCAAAAAGGTTCCTTTCCTGCGCCTATTTGTGCCCGCCACATGGCCTTTGGAGACTTTCGGCTATTTGATTTAAAACTCCTTTTTGAGGGACCCTCTCACTATCCTATCCATCAGTCTATCCTTGTTCTGAGAAGAATCTCCCATCTGACTACCCCCCAGAAAGGATTTCTTTAAAGGGGAATATTAGTGACACCTCATCAGTAGTAAGCCCCAGACTCCTCGGGTGTTTCAACCTTTTCTTACTATACACCCTCTCTGGGGAGGTCTGCCATAGGGGATCAGTCCTAGGCGTGTGTCACAATGCCCAATTGCTACCTCTCTTCTCCAGTACCACAATGTGTTTTTTTGGGTCTGGTTTTAAAGCTATTGCTACATACAACACACCTACCTACCTACCGTCTTACAGTACCTATTTGCCAAAAAAAATTGAACATTTTAAAGAAACCCCCAGGAATGCCAACCTATCCTGAATAAATACCCAGATCCTTCAGCGTATCCCCTCCCAAACCTCATTAGAATTTCTCCTAGAACAATTGTAAAATTAGTTCTTTTTAAATTCTGAACAAACTGCCCTTGCACCCCACTACAGCCCGACCGCCCTCAAAATAGTACAGCCAAAGTAGGTTTGTGTAATGCTGTGTTGTGCAAAAAATGTACTGTTGCAATGGTGGTGCTATTCACCAGTAAAAAAAGCTGCCCCCCATAAGTGCTTTGTCCTAGTGGACACAAGGGGGCAGTTTACTCACGTGGTTCTCAACCCAGACAAACCTGATCGCTAACACCGCAAGGTATCCACAGGCTGCCCGGGGAGAGATTGAGAAGGGTCTCATCCCGAGGGCTCTGACTGGCGGATGCCACAGCATCAAGCTTCTACCAGAGATAACCCCCTAAAAGTTTTTACAAAAGGTCAAACAGACATCATTCTTACCCAATCAACCGGAGATCACCAACACGTCTGACTAGAACAATGGCTAACTCAACCTCCTATCCTAAAGACATAGCCTACACCATACTGGTGACAGGTTATTACCCACAATGCCCCTCTCATTTCCCCAAAACAAAAAACAAAACCATCAGTGTGGAGGATACTCCAACACATGAACTACTCTCCACCCTCTCCCTGTTCCTATCTAAAAAGAGGGGAAAAAAGGGTGTTTTACTCTTTTTTGGTGTCTGGCCCCTGTCCTCTACTGGGGACCCCCCCCCGGGTTCCAACTGGACAAGGCCTAAAAAAAGGAGGGTTAGGTTGTTAGGGTGTTCGGTACCGCACTATAGGAATGGCCCAGGGGAAGGGGCTCTAGGGGCGGGGGTTAAGGTTAGTTTATTGGGAACTATGCTAAATGAATGCCCCAACCACCTAAGCCTTAGCAAGAAAATCCAAGAAGAGTATCTAAACCACTACCAAAGGCAGTGAAAAGAGAAGGGATGAGCTAGGGGGCACTGCGAGACTGCGCTGGAAACCCCCCGGTGCCATGCTTGGCCTCCACGCTCTCCCACCCAATTCACCACCAGGCCACACTGATAGGAACCAGGTGGGACAGCTGCAAAAAGATCCCTCCACCAACCTTTATTCATCTTGTCTACTTTCGTAAAGTCCACATTTAAACCTTTAGGAAAAAAGGTTCCCAATTTCCTAATCCACCCCAGTTCCTTCCTTAACCTGTCCTTTTTCCAACTTGGATCATGTTCTAACCCCCATACCCTCAAGCTACACTCCCCATGCCTAATAAAATGGTCCACCAAGTGACCCTTCCTTTTGTTGTATCTATGGGCATTCACTAACCCCCCCTCATATCCCCCTTTATTTTAATACTCACACCCTCATACCTACCCTACACTTTCCTAACATTATCCCCACAAGTATTCATCCCAACGGGTATCAATGGTAACTAGCTTTTTTTCTTTTCTTTGAAACATGGCTGGTGGAAAACATTTGAAGCTAACCCTATTCGTTTTTGTCATCCATATTCAACCTACTTTTTTTATATTACACTAGCCATTACTGCTAAAATTAGGCGAGATGAGAGCGAGGGGAGGGGAGCTGCGAGAATGCGTCAGCCACCCTCCAGAGACCTGATTTTGGCCTCCTCTCCTCACCCACCCACCCTCCCGGGCTTGGTTTATACAAAAGCTACCCCTGGTATAGGCCCTGTGACTCAATAATCGGTCCCCTAGGTCCGATGGCAACTGGCAGGTTAGGATGTTAGGGTCAACCGGCCCCCCCCATAACAGTCTCCCCAGACTGCCACAGTTTGATTAGGGGGCTCGGAGAAAGGCACTGGCCGGCGCATGTTTCTGGTGAACCGATCGACCTTTGCCTGATTTACTAGAAAGAGGTAGTCCTATCTGTGCCTATTTGTGCCCACCACATGGCCTTTAGAGACTTTCGGCATCTAGGTTTTTAAGAATCCCTTGATTCAACAGCAATCCTAGCTCCATTTTCTCCACTCTATCCCTATTCCAAAAAGGTTCCTTTCCTGCGCCTATTTGTGCCCGCCACATGGCCTTTGGAGACTTTTGGCTATTTGATTTAAAACTCCTTTTTGAGGGACCCTCTCACTATCCTATCCACCAGTCTATTATTGTTCTGAGAAGAATCGCCTGTCTGTGCCTATTTGTGCCCACCACATGGCCTTTAGAGACTTTTGGCATCTAGGCTTCAAGAATACCTCTAGGTTTTTAAGAATATCTAGACCCGAAACAAGCACCTTCCTACCATCCTATCCAACAGTCTATCCTTGTTCTAAAAGGAATCCCTCATCTGTGCCTATTTGTGCCCACCATATGGCCTTTAGAGACTTTCGGCATCTAGGTTTTTAAGAATCCCTTGATTCAACAGCAATCCTAGCTCCATTTTCTTCCACTCTATCCCTATTCCAAAAAGGTTCCTTTCCTGCGCCTATTTGTGCCCGCCACATGGCCTTTGGAGACTTTCGGCTATTTGATTTAAAACTCCTTTTTGAGGGACCCTCTCACTATCCTATCCATCAGTCTATCCTTGTTCTGAGAAGAACCTCCCATCTGACTACCCCCCAGAAAGGATTTCTTTAAAGGGGAATATTAGTGACACCTCATCAGTAGTAAGCCCCAGACTCCTCAGGTGTTTCAACCTTTTCTTACTATACACCCTCCTCTGGGGAGGTCCGCCATAGGGGATCAGTCCTAGGCGTGTGTCACAATGCCCAATTGCTACCTCTCTTCTCCAGTACCACAATGTGTTTTTTTGGGTCTGGTTTTAAAGCTATTGCTACATACAACACACCTACCTACCTACCGTCTTACAGTACCTATTTGCCAAAAAAAATTGAACATTTTAAAGAAACCCCCAGGAATGCCAACCTATCCTGAATAAATACCCAGATCCTTCAGCGTATCCCCTCCCAAACCTCATTAGAATTTCTCCTAGAACAATTGTAAAATTAGTTCTTTTTAAATTCTGAACAAACTGCCCTTGCACCCCACTACAGCCCGACCGCCCTCAAAATAGTACAGCCAAAGTAGGTTTGTGTAATGCTGTGTTGTGCAAAAAATGTACTGTTGCAATGGTGGTGCTATTCACCAGTAAAAAAAGCTGCCCCCCATAAGTGCTTTGTCCTAGTGGACACAAGGGGGCAGTTTACTCACGTGGTTCTCAACCCAGACAAACCTGATCGTTAACACCGCAAGGTATCCACAGGCTCCCCGGGGAGAGATTGAGAAGGGTCTCATCCCGAGGGCTCTGACTGGCGGATGCCACAGCATCAAGCTTCTACCAGAGATAACCCCCTAAAAGTTTTTACAAAAGGTCAAACAGACATCATTCTTACCCAATCAACCGGAGATCACCAACACGTCTGACTAGAACAATGGCTAACTCAACCTCCTATCCTAAAGACATAGCCTACACCATACTGGTGACAGGTTATTACCCACAATGCCTCTCTCATTTCCCCAAAACAAAAAACAAAACCATCAGTGTGGAGGATACTCCAACACATGAACTACTCTCCACCCTCTCCCTGTTCCTATCTAAAAAGAGGGGAAAAAAGGGTGTTTTACTCTTTTGGTGTCTGGCTCCTGTTCTCTACCGGGGACCCCCCCCCCCCCCCCGGGTTCCAACTGGACAAGGCCTAAAAAAAGGAGGGTTAGGTTGTTAGGGTGTTCGGTACCGCACTATAGGAATGGCCTAGGGGCGGGGGTTAAGGTTAGTTTATTGGGAACTATGCTAAATGAATGCCCCAACCACCTAAGCCTTAGCAAGAAAATCCAAGAAGAGTATCTAAACCACTACCAAAGGCAGTGAAAAGAGAAGGGATGAGCTAGGGGGCACTGCGAGACTGCGCTGGAAACCCACCGGTGCCATACTTGGCCTCCACGCTCTCCCACCCAATTCACCACCAGGCCACACTGATAGAAACCAGGTGGGACAGCTGCAAAAAGATCCCTCCACCAACCTTTATTCATCTTGTCTACTTTCGTAAAGTCCACATTTAAACCTTTAGGAAAAAAGGTTCCCAATTTCCTAATCCACCCCAGTTCCTTCCTTAACCTGTCCTTTTTCCAACTTGGATCATGTTCTAACCCCCATACCCTCAAGCTACACTCCCCATGCCTAATAAAATGGTCCACCAAGTGACCCTTCCTTTTGTTGTATCTATGGGCATTCACTAACCCCCCCTCATATCCCCCTTTATTTTAATACTCACACCCTCATACCTACCCTACACTTTCCTAACATTATCCCCACAAGTATTCATCCCAACGGGTATCAATGGTAGCTAGCTTTTTTTCTTTTCTTTGAAACATGGCTGGTGGAAAACATTTGAAGCTAACCCTATTCGTTTTTGTCATCCATATTCAACCTACTTTTTTTATATTACACTAGAGCCATTACTGCTAAAATTAGGCGAGATGAGAGAGTGAGGGGAGGGGAGCTGCGAGAATGGGTTAGGGTTAGGGTTAGGGTTAGGGTTAGGGTTAGGGTTAGGTATAGAGGTGATTACGAGTTTCACCCTCATTATCTCCACCCTCATTTGCATATCGAATCTGATTGGCTGGATTGTTTCACAGATCAATCTTTAGAACGGTCTGTCCGATTTTGCCAAGCTTGGTGTCATCGAACTCAGAATTCCGTCTGTCTTCATGTGACGGGGCGAGATGAACAGAAAAAGAAAGCATTAGAAATGTAGCACTTAAAAAGGAAAACAGTCATTTGCATGTAGGTTTTGAGTGGTGGAAAAAGTCACCTGCACGCCTTTAAGATTTGCATGAATACGACTATAGAGGAGACGTGGTAATGAACGCATTTTTCACAAGAACGACGTTTCTTCTTTCCTGCGCATTTTGGCAGCATGTAGGCCTGCAGCACGTTAGCTTTGGGCAACAATAATAGCGTTTAATTTGATTTGTAAACAGCCCTTTGCGGTTTAAATACTGTTTATATTTCAGTTGAGCAACTGAAATCAGTATCATATCCATGTATCACTCCTGAAATGTTTTTGTAGGAATTTTTGGGTGGGATGAACTCAATCCTTTTATTATTATCATCTCATGAAATGTATCGGACCATGCTTGTGAGGAGGAGATCATTCTGTTGCGAGCAGAGCAGACTTGAGTCCAGTAAATATTTAAAGAAATTGTTCCAAAATTGAGCGCACGAAGAGCTACATTTGTAAGGACCCTTCAGATTTTAAAAATGCAACTTAAAGGCTTGAATCCCTCTGCTCCCAACCACCAGCACGTGGTAATAGCTTAGCCCCCGCCGCTGGGCGGCAGTCCATACAATGTCAGTGTATGGAAAAATGTTTGTCTGTGGGTGGCTACTGTTCTGAAGGTGCTGGCGGTGTGGGCCTGCGGGTTTCCAAGAAGACCAGCGTTGGCCCCGTGACTCTGGCAGGTACGTTTGCGGAGATACGGGGCTTGGCCCGCATCCTATGTGGTCCGTGCTGTAGCGGAATTTGACAGCCGTCCGGCGTGGTTGGTTGCCCCGCTGGCATCCCGGGGGACCGTGCTAGGAGCGCATTTGGGGGCGTTTGGAGTCCATTGGTGTAGGTTTGAGTGGAGTGTTTTCGGGGGCCCGTGGCAGCCTTAGGTCAGGTCAGAGCAGGATATAGGATAGAAACTACCGACGGCGAACACGCCATCGTCTTTAACTTTGGTTCCGCTGGTCCGATTTTTAAAAAAATGTTATGTTCTATATGTGATCCTCTAGCTATCTGATTGACTTTGTCCTCGATCAGTCTTAAGAGTTTTTAGTCTCAAAAACATACTTCTCTTATGGTCTAACTTGCTCTATAGTGTGTAAATGTTGTGTCTTCTTGATCAGTGTGACTTGTATTTAGTTGGGAAATGTGTTCTGTTCAGAAGTTGGTTATGTTTAGAGTTAAAGTTGAATAAACTGATACAATCTTAATTTGTGTGAGCCTGGTGTCTTTTTGATACTTTTGACTTTTATTAGCTTAGAAGTTGGGTTAGGTTAAGAAGTTAGGTTAGGTTAGAATAAGGTTAGTTAGGGTTAGGTTAGGTTATGGGATATAGGGATGAAAACCACCCATTTTGTGATGCACCGACAGGCAGCCATGCGGTAAGACAGAGAATGTGAGGAAGCTCGATCAGGTAAAGTGATCCCTGACATGCTAGCGGCAGCTCCTTCGTGACCGCAGCAGTGCCAAGCAGAAATGCCATGCTTTCCTGGGCAGGATGACAGTAGAAGTCAATGGGTTCTCTTGGTTAATAGAATAAACTGGCTTTTGGCGCACTGTGATAAATTTATAAAGGCCTATGTCAATTTACCGTGTCTTTACTGTAATAAAACGGGTTACCCTGGGGCTAGGCACACAAAACTGCAATATGTTTCTCGTGGAAAGAGCCCGATAGAGTGTACAAAGTTTGGGAATGATCACTCGTTCGTAGCCAACACGGCGGCCTAAAACGTACTCGTTTCACAGAGGCTTTTATAGAAGGCAGACTTCATTAAGCATATTTTTACTGTAATAAAACGGGTTACCCTGGGGCTAGGCACACAAAACTGCAATATGTTTCTCGTGGAAAGAGCCCGATGGAGTGTACAAAGTTTGGGAATGATCACTCGTTCGTAGCCAACACGGCGGCCTAAAACGTACTCGTTTCACAGAGGCTTTATAGAAGGCAGACTTTATTAAGCATATTTTTACTGTAATAAAATGGGTTCCCATGGGGCTGGGCACACAAAAGTGTAATATGTTTCTTGTGGAAACACCCCCCTAGTGTGTGCAAAGTGTGGGAACGATCGCTCGTTCGTAGCCAACACGGTGGCCTAAAACGTACTCGTTTCACAGACGCTTTATAGAAGGCCGACTTTATTAAGCATATTTTTACTGTAATAAAATGGGTTCCCATGGGGCTGGGCACACAAAAGTGTAATATGTTTCTTGTGGAAACACCCCCCTAGTGTGTGCAAAGTTTGGGAACGATCGCTCGTTCGTAGCCAACACGGCGGCCTAAAACGTACTCGTTTCACAGACGCTTTATAGAAGGCCGACTTTATTAAGCATATTTTTACTGTAATAAAATGGGTTCCCATGGGGCTGGGCACACAAAAGTGTAATATGTTTCTCGTGGAAAGACCCCCATACTCTCTGCAAAGTTTGGGAACAATCGCTCGTTCGTAGCCAACACGGCGGCCTAAAACGTACTCGTTTCACAGAGGCTTTATAGAAGGCAGACTTTATTAAGCATATTTTTACTGTAATAAAATGGGTTCCCATGGGGCTGGGCACACAAAAGTGTAATATGTTTCTTGTGGAAACACCCCCCTAGTGTGTGCAAAGTTTGGGAACGATCGCTCGTTCGTAGCCATCACGGCGGCCTAAAACGTACTCGTTTCACAGACTCTTTATAGAAGGCCGACTTTATTAAGCATATTTTTACTGTAATAAAATGGGTTCCCATGGGGCTGGGCACACAAAAGTGTAATATGTTACTTGTGGAAAGACCCCCATAGTCTGTGCAAAGTTTGGGAACGATTGCTCGTTCATAGCCAACATGGCGGCCTAAAACGTACTCGTTTCACAGAGGCTTTATAGAAGGCAGACTTTATTAAGCATATTTTTACTGTAATAAAATGGGTTCCCATGGGGCTGGGCACACAAAAGTGTAATATGTTTCTTGTGGAAACACCCCCCTAGTGTGTGCAAAGTTTGGGAACGATCGCTCTTTCGTAGCCAACACGGCGGCCTAAAACGTACTCGTTTCACAGACGCTTTATAGAAGGCCGACTTTATTAAGCATATTTTTACTGTAATAAAATGGGTTCCCATGGGGCTGGGCACACAAAAGTGTAATATGTTACTTGTGGAAAGACCCCCATAGTCTGTGCAAAGTTTGGGAACGATTGCTCGTTCGTAGCCAACACGGCGGCCAAAAACGTACTCGTTTCACAGAGGCTTTATAGAAGGCAGACTTTATTAAGCATATTTTTACTGTAATAAAATGGGTTCCCATGGGGCTGGGCACACAAAAGTGTAATATGTTTCTTGTGGAAACACCCCCCTAGTGTGTGCAAAGTTTGGGAACGATCGCTCGTTCGTAGCCAACACGGCGGCCTAAAACGTACTCGTTTCACAGACGCTTTATAGAAGGCCGACTTTATTAAGCATATTTTTACTGTAATAAAATGGGTTCCCATGGGGCTGGGCACACAAAAGTGTAATATGTTTCTCGTGGAAAGACCCCCATAGTCTGTGCAAAGTTTGGGAACAATCGCTCGTTCGTAGCCAACACGGCGGCCTAAAACGTACTCGTTTCACAGAGGCTTTATAGAAGGCCGACTATATGAAGCATATTTTTACTGTAATAAAATGGGTTCCCATGGGGCTGGGCACACAAAAGTGTAATCTGTTTCTCGTGGAAAGACCCCCATAGTCTGTGCAAAGTTTGGGAACAATCGCTCGTTCGTAGCCAACACGGCGGCCTAAAACGTACTCGTTTCACAGAGGCTTTATAGAAGGCCGACTTTATTAAGCATATTTTTACTGTAATAAAATGGGTTCCCATGGGGCTGGGCACACAAAAGTGTAATATGTTTCTTGTGGAAACACCCCCCTAGTGTGTGCAAAGTTTGGGAACGATCGCTCGTTCGTAGCCAACACGGCGGCCTAAAACGTACTCGTTTCACAGACGCTTTATAGAAGGCCGACTTTATTAAGCATATTTTTACTGTAATAAAATGGGTTCCCATGGGGCTGGGCACACAAAAGTGTAATATGTTTCTCGTGGAAAGACCCCCATAGTCTGTGCAAAGTTTGGGAACAATCGCTCGTTCGTAGCCAACACGGCGGCCTAAAACGTACTCGTTTCACAGAGGCTTTATAGAAGGCCGACTATATGAAGCATATTTTTACTGTAATAAAATGGGTTCCCATGGGGCTGGGCACACAAAAGTGTAATCTTTTTCTCGTGGATAGACCCCCATAGTCTGTGCAAAGTTTGGGAACAATCGCTCGTTCGTAGCCAACACGGCGGCCTAAAACGTACTCGTTTCACAGACGCTTTATAGAAGGCCGACTTTATTAAGCATATTTTTACTGTAATAAAATGGGTTCCCATGGGGCTGGGCACACAAAAGTGTAATATGTCACTTGTGGAAAGACCCCCATAGTCTGTGCAAAGTTTGGGAACGATTGCTCGTTCGTAGCCAACACGGCGGCCTAAAACGTACTCGTTTCACAGAGGCTTTATAGAAGGCAGACTTTATTAAGCATATTTTTACTGTAATAAAATGGGTTCCCATGGGGCTGGGCACACAAAAGTGTAATATGTTTCTCGTGGAAAGACCCCCATAGTCTGTGCAAAGTTTGGGAACAATCGCTCGTTCGTAGCCAACACGGCGGCCTAAAACGTACTCGTTTCACAGAGGCTTTATAGAAGGCCGACTATATGAAGCATATTTTTACTGTAATAAAATGGGTTCCCATGGGGCTGGGCACACAAAAGTGTAATATGTTACTTGTGGAAAGACCCCCATAGTCTGTGCAAAGTTTGGGAACGATTGCTCGTTCGTAGCCAACACGGCGGCCAAAAACGTACTCGTTTCACAGAGGCTTTATAGAAGGCAGACTTTATTAAGCATATTTTTACTGTAATAAAATGGGTTCCCATGGGGCTGGGCACACAAAAGTGTAATATGTTTCTTGTGGAAACACCCCCCTAGTGTGTGCAAAGTTTGGGAACGATCGCTCGTTCGTAGCCAACACGGCGGCCTAAAACGTACTCGTTTCACAGACGCTTTATAGAAGGCCGACTTTATTAAGCATATTTTTACTGTAATAAAATGGGTTCCCATGGGGCTGGGCACACAAAAGTGTAATATGTTTCTCGTGGAAAGACCCCCATAGTCTGTGCAAAGTTTGGGAACAATCGCTCGTTCGTAGCCAACACGGCGGCCTAAAACGTACTCGTTTCACAGAGGCTTTATAGAAGGCCGACTATATGAAGCATATTTTTACTGTAATAAAATGGGTTCCCATGGGGCTGGGCACACAAAAGTGTAATCTGTTTCTCGTGGAAAGACCCCCATAGTCTGTGCAAAGTTTGGGAACAATCGCTCGTTCGTAGCCAACACGGCGGCCTAAAACGTACTCGTTTCACAGAGGCTTTATAGAAGGCCGACTTTATTAAGCATATTTTTACTGTAATAAAATGGGTTCCCATGGGGCTGGGCACACAAAAGTGTAATATGTTTCTTGTGGAAACACCCCCCTAGTGTGTGCAAAGTTTGGGAACGATCGCTCGTTCGTAGCCAACACGGCGGCCTAAAACGTACTCGTTTCACAGACGCTTTATAGAAGGCCGACTTTATTAAGCATATTTTTACTGTAATAAAATGGGTTCCCATGGGGCTGGGCACACAAAAGTGTAATATGTTTCTCGTGGAAAGACCCCCATAGTCTGTGCAAAGTTTGGGAACAATCGCTCGTTCGTAGCCAACACGGCGGCCTAAAACGTACTCGTTTCACAGAGGCTTTATAGAAGGCCGACTATATGAAGCATATTTTTACTGTAATAAAATGGGTTCCCATGGGGCTGGGCACACAAAAGTGTAATCTTTTTCTCGTGGATAGACCCCCATAGTCTGTGCAAAGTTTGGGAACAATCGCTCGTTCGTAGCCAACACGGCGGCCTAAAACGTACTCGTTTCACAGACGCTTTATAGAAGGCCGACTTTATTAAGCATATTTTTACTGTAATAAAATGGGTTCCCATGGGGCTGGGCACACAAAAGTGTAATATGTCACTTGTGGAAAGACCCCCATAGTCTGTGCAAAGTTTGGGAACGATTGCTCGTTCGTAGCCAACACGGCGGCCTAAAACGTACTCGTTTCACAGAGGCTTTATAGAAGGCAGACTTTATTAAGCATATTTTTACTGTAATAAAATGGGTTCCCATGGGGCTGGGCACACAAAAGTGTAATATGTTTCTTGTGGAAACACCCCCCTAGTGTGTGCAAAGTTTGGGAACGATCGCTCGTTCATAGCCAACACGGCGGCCTAAAACGTACTCGTTTCACAGACGCTTTATAGAAGGCCGACTTTATTAAGCATATTTTTACTGTAATAAAATGGGTTCCCATGGGGCAGGGCACACAAAAGTGTAATATGTTACTTGTGGAAAGACCCCCATAGTCTGTGCAAAGTTTGGGAACGATTGCTCGTTCGTAGCCAACACGGCGGCCTAAAACGTACTCGTTTCACAGAGGCTTTATAGAAGGCAGACTTTATTAAGCATATTTTTACTGTAATAAAATGGGTTCCCATGGGGCTGGGCACACAAAAGTGTAATATGTTTCTCGTGGAAAGACCCCCATAGTCTGTGCAAAGTTTGGGAACAATCGCTCGTTCGTAGCCAACACGGCGGCCTAAAACGTACTCGTTTCACAGAGGCTTTATGAAGCATATGAACTATATGAAGCATATTTTTACTGTAATAAAATGGGTTCCCATTGGGCTAGGCACACAAAAATGCAATATGTTTCTTGTGGAAAGACCCCCATAGTCTGTTCAAAGTTTGGGAACGATCGCTCGTTCGTAGCCAACACGGCGGCCTAAAACGTACTCGTTTCACATTGGACCATTATTGTTTAACCCCCACTGGGTGGCAGTCTATACAATGTGAGTCTATGGAAAAGTGCTCACAAATGCTAAGAGTTTTTGATATCTGAGGTGTTCTGTTGCAAAAATGATTTTTAATGTCATTCTGAATTTTGCAAGCACAGTGTTAAAGTGAATAATTCAGGTGGAATCATACAATTACACAAGGAAAGTTTTATTGACAGAATAATAAGGATAATAACAAGAATTACGAAAATAATAATAATAACATGAATAATTATAATAATTCATTTAATTTATGAAGTGCTTTTCTAGACACGGATGAGAGACAGACATTCACAGCAAAGGCTGCCCATTTAACTGGCCATATATATATATATAAAATCCGCATGTTTTAAAAACATTGCTGTAAAATAATGTTTTAAGCAGCATAACTTGCGTTCAAAATCATTATACAGTATGAACAGGAGCATAGTTTGTATTTTTCCTGTTAGATTTCTTTTGCAAGTATTTGTAAACTTCAATTTTATTGATAAATCATTCATATTTCAAGTGAACGGCTGTTCTTAAGTGGACGCCCCCTAAAGGCTCAGCATTGAAACTGTCTGTGATTCTGTGTTAAAAAAATCCACATTTTAGCAGTTTTGCACAGTGCAGATCTCAATATGTCCACTTTGTGTATGTGTATGTGTGTATATATTTGTAGCTGTAAGTCGTAAATCTATCTTTCTGTCTATCTAACTAACTATCTGTCTGACTGTGTCTCTCTGTCTATCTGTCTATCTATCTCACTATCTGCCCGTCTGTATATCTGTCTGTCTGTCTGTCTATCTAACTATCTGTCTATTTGTCTATCTATCTAACTATCTGTCTTTCTGTCTATCTATCTAACTATCTGTCTGTCTGTCTTTCTATCGAACTATCTGTCTGTCTGTCTATCTATCTAACTGTCTGTCTGTCTGTCTATCTATCTAACTGTCTGTCTGTCTATCTATCTATCTGTCTGTCTATCTAGCTAACTATCTGTCTGTCTGTCTATCTATCTAACTATCTGTCTGTCTGTCTATCTAACTATCTGTCTGTCTATCTATCTAAATGTCTGTCTGTCTGTCTATCTTTCTGCCTATGTGTCTATTTGTTTCTCTGTCTGTGTTTGTGTGTCTGTCTGTAACTAATGAAGCTTTTAAATAAAGTTTAAACTTTTTACTATCATTATTATTATTATTTCATGATATTTCTTTTACTTGTATGTGAGGAGTATTTTTGAGTCCAGTTAATTGTATCAAAGAAATGTTTCAAAAAATGAAATAAATAAAAAAAACAAATAGCAGAAGGATGTTTTGTTTTTGTGGTATCGAGTCTCCATCTGGTGGTCATTTACAGCAACTTCATATTCTACTCTATAAAGTCCCAAACAGACTGCTATATTTGATTCCTACTGTAAGACTGTTAATAACAAATGAAAGAAATGAACCCAAGTAAATATAGCAAGACACTTTGCATTTATTTGACTTGTTTGTGAGGAGGATGTTTTGGAGTCCAGTTCATTTTATTAAAAAAATGTTTCCAGAAATGAAGTAAATTCAAACAAATTACAGGTGGACTTGTAAACAATTTGTTGTTGTTGTTGTGAGAAAACAAACTGCACCAAATATTGCCCTTATAACTTTATAAAATAAAGTTACCATAGGTTTAAAGTTGTAAGTGGGAAAGTGCAATTCTCCATCAGTCCACTAGGGCTAACCCCAGTCCGCTGGGGTTAGTTGGGGTTAAATCGCTAGATGACCCTAACCCCTAGCCCCGGGGGTTAAAAATTCTGTAGGTAGGTATAGAGGTAATTACGAGTTTCACCCTCATTATCTCCACCCTCATTTGCATATTGAATCTGATTGGCTGGATTGTTTCATTTATATACTTGGTATGCTGTACTTTATGAACATGAGAGTGAACTTGAGACTTTGAATGCACTACAAGAGTCATCTGATACTTTTAAACTATCTTTTAAACAAGAATGGTAAAGTTTCCCCTCTCGGGCTCATTATTTAATTAGTATTATGTCTGTTTCACATAGAAAGGTTTGTGTCAGTTTGTCTAAATGATAGTTGGCAAGTGGATATGGTGAGTGAGGAATATTTTTTGAGTCCAGTTAATTGTATTAAAGAAATGTTTCCAAAAATCAATTAAATGTAAACAAATAACAGGTGGACTTGTAAACATTTTGTTGTTGTTGTGAGAAAACAAACTGCGCCAAATATTGCCCTTATAACTTTATAAAATAAAGTTACCATAGGTTTAAAGTTGTAAGTGGGAAAGTGCAATTCTCCATCAGTCCACTAGGGCTAACCCCAGTCCGCAGGGGGTTAGTTGGGGTTAAATCGCTAGATGACCCTAACCCCTAGCCCCGGGGGTTAAAAACTCTGTAGGTATAGAGGTAATTACGAGTTTCACCCTCATTATCTCCACCCTCATTTGCATATCGAATCTGATTGGCTGGATTGTTTCACAGATCAATCTTTAGAACGGTCTGTCCGACTTGAGTCCAGTAAATATTTAAAGAAATTGTTCCAAAATTGAGCGCACGAAGAGCTACATTTGTAAGGACCCTTCAGATTTTAAAAATGCAACTTAAAGGCTTGAATCCCTCTGCTCCCTACCACCAGCACGTGGTAATAGCTTAGCCCCCGCCGCTGGGCGGCAGTCCATACAATGTCAGTCTATGGAAAAATGTTTGTCTGTGGGTGGCTGCTGTTCTGAAGGTGCTGGCGGTGTGGGCCTGCGGGTTTCCGAGAAGACCAGCGTTGGCCCCGTGACTCTGGCAGGTACGTTTGCGGAGATACGGGGCTTGGCCCGCATCCTATGTGGTCCGTGCTGTAGCGGAATTTGACAGCTGTCCGGCGTGGTTGGTTGCCCCGCTGGCGTCCCGGGGGACCGTGCTAGGAGCGCATTTGGGGGCGTTTGGAGTCCGTTGGTGTAGGTTTGAGTGGAGTGTTTTCGGGGGCCCGTGGCAGCCTTAGGTCAGGTCAGAGCAGGATATAGGATAGAAACTACCGACGGCGAACACGCCATCGTATTTAACTTTGGTTCCGCTGGTCCGATTTTTTAAAAAATGTTATGTTCTATATGTGATCCTCTAGCTATCTGATTGACTTTGTCATCGATCAGTCTTAAGAGTTTTTAGTCTCAAAAACATACTTCTCTTATGGTCTAACTTGCTCTATAGTGTGTAAATGTTGTGTCTTCTTGATCAGTGTGACTTGTATTTAGTTTGGAAATGTGTTCTGTTCAGAAGTTGGTTATGTTTAGAGTTAAAGTTGAATAAACTGATAAAATCTTAATTTGTGTAAGCCTGGTGTCTTTTTGATACTTTTGACTTTTATTAGCTTAGAAGTTGGGTTAGGTTAAGAAGTTAGGTTAGGTTAGAATAAGGTTAGTTAGGGTTAGGTTAGGTTATGGGATATAGGGATGAAAACCACCCATTTTGTGATGCACCGACAGGCAGCCATGCGGTAAGACAGAGAATGTGAGGAAGCTCGATCAGGTAAAGTGATCCCTGACATGCTAGCGGCAGCTCCTTCGTGACCGCAGCAGTGCCAAGCAGAAATGCCATGCTTTCCTGGGCAGGATGACAGTAGAAGTCAATGGGTTCTCTTGGTTAATAGAATAAACTGGCTTTTGGCGCACTGTGATAAATTTATAAAGGCCTATGTCAATTTACCGTGTCTTTACTGTAATAAAACGGGTTACCCTGGGGCTAGGCACACAAAACTGCAATATGTTTCTCGTGGAAAGAGCCCGATAGAGTGTACAAAGTTTGGGAATGATCACTCGTTCGTAGCCAACACGGCGGCCTAAAACGTACTCGTTTCACAGAGGCTTTTATAGAAGGCAGACTTCATTAAGCATATTTTTACTGTAATAAAACGGGTTACCCTGGGGCTAGGCACACAAAACTGCAATATGTTTCTCGTGGAAAGAGCCCGATGGAGTGTACAAAGTTTGGGAATGATCACTCGTTCGTAGCCAACACGGCGGCCTAAAACGTACTCGTTTCACAGAGGCTTTATAGAAGGCAGACTTTATTAAGCATATTTTTACTGTAATAAAATGGGTTCCCATGGGGCTGGGCACACAAAAGTGTAATATGTTTCTTGTGGAAACACCCCCCTAGTGTGTGCAAAGTGTGGGAACGATCGCTCGTTCGTAGCCAACACGGTGGCCTAAAACGTACTCGTTTCACAGACGCTTTATAGAAGGCCGACTTTATTAAGCATATTTTTACTGTAATAAAATGGGTTCCCATGGGGCTGGGCACACAAAAGTGTAATATGTTTCTTGTGGAAACACCCCCCTAGTGTGTGCAAAGTTTGGGAACGATCGCTCGTTCGTAGCCAACACGGCGGCCTAAAACGTACTCGTTTCACAGACGCTTTATAGAAGGCCGACTTTATTAAGCATATTTTTACTGTAATAAAATGGGTTCCCATGGGGCTGGGCACACAAAAGTGTAATATGTTTCTCGTGGAAAGACCCCCATACTCTCTGCAAAGTTTGGGAACAATCGCTCGTTCGTAGCCAACACGGCGGCCTAAAACGTACTCGTTTCACAGAGGCTTTATAGAAGGCAGACTTTATTAAGCATATTTTTACTGTAATAAAATGGGTTCCCATGGGGCTGGGCACACAAAAGTGTAATATGTTTCTTGTGGAAACACCCCCCTAGTGTGTGCAAAGTTTGGGAACGATCGCTCGTTCGTAGCCATCACGGCGGCCTAAAACGTACTCGTTTCACAGACTCTTTATAGAAGGCCGACTTTATTAAGCATATTTTTACTGTAATAAAATGGGTTCCCATGGGGCTGGGCACACAAAAGTGTAATATGTTACTTGTGGAAAGACCCCCATAGTCTGTGCAAAGTTTGGGAACGATTGCTCGTTCATAGCCAACATGGCGGCCTAAAACGTACTCGTTTCACAGAGGCTTTATAGAAGGCAGACTTTATTAAGCATATTTTTACTGTAATAAAATGGGTTCCCATGGGGCTGGGCACACAAAAGTGTAATATGTTTCTTGTGGAAACACCCCCCTAGTGTGTGCAAAGTTTGGGAACGATCGCTCTTTCGTAGCCAACACGGCGGCCTAAAACGTACTCGTTTCACAGACGCTTTATAGAAGGCCGACTTTATTAAGCATATTTTTACTGTAATAAAATGGGTTCCCATGGGGCTGGGCACACAAAAGTGTAATATGTTACTTGTGGAAAGACCCCCATAGTCTGTGCAAAGTTTGGGAACGATTGCTCGTTCGTAGCCAACACGGCGGCCAAAAACGTACTCGTTTCACAGAGGCTTTATAGAAGGCAGACTTTATTAAGCATATTTTTACTGTAATAAAATGGGTTCCCATGGGGCTGGGCACACAAAAGTGTAATATGTTTCTTGTGGAAACACCCCCCTAGTGTGTGCAAAGTTTGGGAACGATCGCTCGTTCGTAGCCAACACGGCGGCCTAAAACGTACTCGTTTCACAGACGCTTTATAGAAGGCCGACTTTATTAAGCATATTTTTACTGTAATAAAATGGGTTCCCATGGGGCTGGGCACACAAAAGTGTAATATGTTTCTCGTGGAAAGACCCCCATAGTCTGTGCAAAGTTTGGGAACAATCGCTCGTTCGTAGCCAACACGGCGGCCTAAAACGTACTCGTTTCACAGAGGCTTTATAGAAGGCCGACTATATGAAGCATATTTTTACTGTAATAAAATGGGTTCCCATGGGGCTGGGCACACAAAAGTGTAATCTGTTTCTCGTGGAAAGACCCCCATAGTCTGTGCAAAGTTTGGGAACAATCGCTCGTTCGTAGCCAACACGGCGGCCTAAAACGTACTCGTTTCACAGAGGCTTTATAGAAGGCCGACTTTATTAAGCATATTTTTACTGTAATAAAATGGGTTCCCATGGGGCTGGGCACACAAAAGTGTAATATGTTTCTTGTGGAAACACCCCCCTAGTGTGTGCAAAGTTTGGGAACGATCGCTCGTTCGTAGCCAACACGGCGGCCTAAAACGTACTCGTTTCACAGACGCTTTATAGAAGGCCGACTTTATTAAGCATATTTTTACTGTAATAAAATGGGTTCCCATGGGGCTGGGCACACAAAAGTGTAATATGTTTCTCGTGGAAAGACCCCCATAGTCTGTGCAAAGTTTGGGAACAATCGCTCGTTCGTAGCCAACACGGCGGCCTAAAACGTACTCGTTTCACAGAGGCTTTATAGAAGGCCGACTATATGAAGCATATTTTTACTGTAATAAAATGGGTTCCCATGGGGCTGGGCACACAAAAGTGTAATCTTTTTCTCGTGGATAGACCCCCATAGTCTGTGCAAAGTTTGGGAACAATCGCTCGTTCGTAGCCAACACGGCGGCCTAAAACGTACTCGTTTCACAGACGCTTTATAGAAGGCCGACTTTATTAAGCATATTTTTACTGTAATAAAATGGGTTCCCATGGGGCTGGGCACACAAAAGTGTAATATGTCACTTGTGGAAAGACCCCCATAGTCTGTGCAAAGTTTGGGAACGATTGCTCGTTCGTAGCCAACACGGCGGCCTAAAACGTACTCGTTTCACAGAGGCTTTATAGAAGGCAGACTTTATTAAGCATATTTTTACTGTAATAAAATGGGTTCCCATGGGGCTGGGCACACAAAAGTGTAATATGTTTCTCGTGGAAAGACCCCCATAGTCTGTGCAAAGTTTGGGAACAATCGCTCGTTCGTAGCCAACACGGCGGCCTAAAACGTACTCGTTTCACAGAGGCTTTATAGAAGGCCGACTATATGAAGCATATTTTTACTGTAATAAAATGGGTTCCCATGGGGCTGGGCACACAAAAGTGTAATATGTTACTTGTGGAAAGACCCCCATAGTCTGTGCAAAGTTTGGGAACGATTGCTCGTTCGTAGCCAACACGGCGGCCAAAAACGTACTCGTTTCACAGAGGCTTTATAGAAGGCAGACTTTATTAAGCATATTTTTACTGTAATAAAATGGGTTCCCATGGGGCTGGGCACACAAAAGTGTAATATGTTTCTTGTGGAAACACCCCCCTAGTGTGTGCAAAGTTTGGGAACGATCGCTCGTTCGTAGCCAACACGGCGGCCTAAAACGTACTCGTTTCACAGACGCTTTATAGAAGGCCGACTTTATTAAGCATATTTTTACTGTAATAAAATGGGTTCCCATGGGGCTGGGCACACAAAAGTGTAATATGTTTCTCGTGGAAAGACCCCCATAGTCTGTGCAAAGTTTGGGAACAATCGCTCGTTCGTAGCCAACACGGCGGCCTAAAACGTACTCGTTTCACAGAGGCTTTATAGAAGGCCGACTATATGAAGCATATTTTTACTGTAATAAAATGGGTTCCCATGGGGCTGGGCACACAAAAGTGTAATCTGTTTCTCGTGGAAAGACCCCCATAGTCTGTGCAAAGTTTGGGAACAATCGCTCGTTCGTAGCCAACACGGCGGCCTAAAACGTACTCGTTTCACAGAGGCTTTATAGAAGGCCGACTTTATTAAGCATATTTTTACTGTAATAAAATGGGTTCCCATGGGGCTGGGCACACAAAAGTGTAATATGTTTCTTGTGGAAACACCCCCCTAGTGTGTGCAAAGTTTGGGAACGATCGCTCGTTCGTAGCCAACACGGCGGCCTAAAACGTACTCGTTTCACAGACGCTTTATAGAAGGCCGACTTTATTAAGCATATTTTTACTGTAATAAAATGGGTTCCCATGGGGCTGGGCACACAAAAGTGTAATATGTTTCTCGTGGAAAGACCCCCATAGTCTGTGCAAAGTTTGGGAACAATCGCTCGTTCGTAGCCAACACGGCGGCCTAAAACGTACTCGTTTCACAGAGGCTTTATAGAAGGCCGACTATATGAAGCATATTTTTACTGTAATAAAATGGGTTCCCATGGGGCTGGGCACACAAAAGTGTAATCTTTTTCTCGTGGATAGACCCCCATAGTCTGTGCAAAGTTTGGGAACAATCGCTCGTTCGTAGCCAACACGGCGGCCTAAAACGTACTCGTTTCACAGACGCTTTATAGAAGGCCGACTTTATTAAGCATATTTTTACTGTAATAAAATGGGTTCCCATGGGGCTGGGCACACAAAAGTGTAATATGTCACTTGTGGAAAGACCCCCATAGTCTGTGCAAAGTTTGGGAACGATTGCTCGTTCGTAGCCAACACGGCGGCCTAAAACGTACTCGTTTCACAGAGGCTTTATAGAAGGCAGACTTTATTAAGCATATTTTTACTGTAATAAAATGGGTTCCCATGGGGCTGGGCACACAAAAGTGTAATATGTTTCTTGTGGAAACACCCCCCTAGTGTGTGCAAAGTTTGGGAACGATCGCTCGTTCATAGCCAACACGGCGGCCTAAAACGTACTCGTTTCACAGACGCTTTATAGAAGGCCGACTTTATTAAGCATATTTTTACTGTAATAAAATGGGTTCCCATGGGGCAGGGCACACAAAAGTGTAATATGTTACTTGTGGAAAGACCCCCATAGTCTGTGCAAAGTTTGGGAACGATTGCTCGTTCGTAGCCAACACGGCGGCCTAAAACGTACTCGTTTCACAGAGGCTTTATAGAAGGCAGACTTTATTAAGCATATTTTTACTGTAATAAAATGGGTTCCCATGGGGCTGGGCACACAAAAGTGTAATATGTTTCTCGTGGAAAGACCCCCATAGTCTGTGCAAAGTTTGGGAACAATCGCTCGTTCGTAGCCAACACGGCGGCCTAAAACGTACTCGTTTCACAGAGGCTTTATGAAGCATATGAACTATATGAAGCATATTTTTACTGTAATAAAATGGGTTCCCATTGGGCTAGGCACACAAAAATGCAATATGTTTCTTGTGGAAAGACCCCCATAGTCTGTTCAAAGTTTGGGAACGATCGCTCGTTCGTAGCCAACACGGCGGCCTAAAACGTACTCGTTTCACATTGGACCATTATTGTTTAACCCCCACTGGGTGGCAGTCTATACAATGTGAGTCTATGGAAAAGTGCTCACAAATGCTAAGAGTTTTTGATATCTGAGGTGTTCTGTTGCAAAAATGATTTTTAATGTCATTCTGAATTTTGCAAGCACAGTGTTAAAGTGAATAATTCAGGTGGAATCATACAATTACACAAGGAAAGTTTTATTGACAGAATAATAAGGATAATAACAAGAATTACGAAAATAATAATAATAACATGAATAATTATAATAATTCATTTAATTTATGAAGTGCTTTTCTAGACACGGATGAGAGACAGACATTCACAGCAAAGGCTGCCCATTTAACTGGCCATATATATATATATAAAATCCGCATGTTTTAAAAACATTGCTGTAAAATAATGTTTTAAGCAGCATAACTTGCGTTCAAAATCATTATACAGTATGAACAGGAGCATAGTTTGTATTTTTCCTGTTAGATTTCTTTTGCAAGTATTTGTAAACTTCAATTTTATTGATAAATCATTCATATTTCAAGTGAACGGCTGTTCTTAAGTGGACGCCCCCTAAAGGCTCAGCATTGAAACTGTCTGTGATTCTGTGTTAAAAAAATCCACATTTTAGCAGTTTTGCACAGTGCAGATCTCAATATGTCCACTTTGTGTATGTGTATGTGTGTATATATTTGTAGCTGTAAGTCGTAAATCTATCTTTCTGTCTATCTAACTAACTATCTGTCTGACTGTGTCTCTCTGTCTATCTGTCTATCTATCTCACTATCTGCCCGTCTGTATATCTGTCTGTCTGTCTGTCTATCTAACTATCTGTCTATTTGTCTATCTATCTAACTATCTGTCTTTCTGTCTATCTATCTAACTATCTGTCTGTCTGTCTTTCTATCGAACTATCTGTCTGTCTGTCTATCTATCTAACTGTCTGTCTGTCTGTCTATCTATCTAACTGTCTGTCTGTCTATCTATCTATCTGTCTGTCTATCTAGCTAACTATCTGTCTGTCTGTCTATCTATCTAACTATCTGTCTGTCTGTCTATCTAACTATCTGTCTGTCTATCTATCTAAATGTCTGTCTGTCTGTCTATCTTTCTGCCTATGTGTCTATTTGTTTCTCTGTCTGTGTTTGTGTGTCTGTCTGTAACTAATGAAGCTTTTAAATAAAGTTTAAACTTTTTACTATCATTATTATTATTATTTCATGATATTTCTTTTACTTGTATGTGAGGAGTATTTTTGAGTCCAGTTAATTGTATCAAAGAAATGTTTCAAAAAATGAAATAAATAAAAAAAACAAATAGCAGAAGGATGTTTTGTTTTTGTGGTATCGAGTCTCCATCTGGTGGTCATTTACAGCAACTTCATATTCTACTCTATAAAGTCCCAAACAGACTGCTATATTTGATTCCTACTGTAAGACTGTTAATAACAAATGAAAGAAATGAACCCAAGTAAATATAGCAAGACACTTTGCATTTATTTGACTTGTTTGTGAGGAGGATGTTTTGGAGTCCAGTTCATTTTATTAAAAAAATGTTTCCAGAAATGAAGTAAATTCAAACAAATTACAGGTGGACTTGTAAACAATTTGTTGTTGTTGTTGTGAGAAAACAAACTGCACCAAATATTGCCCTTATAACTTTATAAAATAAAGTTACCATAGGTTTAAAGTTGTAAGTGGGAAAGTGCAATTCTCCATCAGTCCACTAGGGCTAACCCCAGTCCGCTGGGGTTATTCATTCATCTTCAACCGCTTATCCTGTACAGGGTCACGGGGGGCTGGAGCCTATCCCAGCTAACATTGGGCGAAAGGCGGGGTACACCCTGGACAGGTCGCCAGTCCATCGCAGGGCCACACATATACAGACACACACTCATACTCACATCCACACCTAGGGCAATTTTTGGAGACACCAATTAACCTAGCCTGCATGTCTTTGGATGGTGGGAGGAAGCCGGAGCACCCGGAGAGAACCCACGCAGACACGGGGAGAACATGCAAACTCCACACAGAAAGGCCGGGGCAACCGGGGTTTGAACCCATGACCTTCTTGCTGTGAGGCGACAGTGCTAACCACTGCACCACCGTGCCGCCCTCCGCTGGGGTTAGTTGGGGTTAAATCGCTAGATGACCCTAACCCCTAGCCCCGGGGGTTAAAAATTCTGTAGGTAGGTATAGAGGTAATTACGAGTTTCACCCTCATTATCTCCACCCTCATTTGCATATTGAATCTGATTGGCTGGATTGTTTCATTTATATACTTGGTATGCTGTACTTTATGAACATGAGAGTGAACTTGAGACTTTGAATGCACTACAAGAGTCATCTGATACTTTTAAACTATCTTTTAAACAAGAATGGTAAAGTTTCCCCTCTCGGGCTCATTATTTAATTAGTATTATGTCTGTTTCACATAGAAAGGTTTGTGTCAGTTTGTCTAAATGATAGTTGGCAAGTGGATATGGTGAGTGAGGAATATTTTTTGAGTCCAGTTAATTGTATTAAAGAAATGTTTCCAAAAATCAATTAAATGTAAACAAATAACAGGTGGACTTGTAAACATTTTGTTGTTGTTGTGAGAAAACAAACTGCGCCAAATATTGCCCTTATAACTTTATAAAATAAAGTTACCATAGGTTTAAAGTTGTAAGTGGGAAAGTGCAATTCTCCATCAGTCCACTAGGGCTAACCCCAGTCCGCAGGGGGTTAGTTGGGGTTAAATCGCTAGATGACCCTAACCCCTAGCCCCGGGGGTTAAAAACTCTGTAGGTATAGAGGTAATTACGAGTTTCACCCTCATTATCTCCACCCTCATTTGCATATCGAATCTGATTGGCTGGATTGTTTCACAGATCAATCTTTAGAACGGTCTGTCCGACTTGAGTCCAGTAAATATTTAAAGAAATTGTTCCAAAATTGAGCGCACGAAGAGCTACATTTGTAAGGACCCTTCAGATTTTAAAAATGCAACTTAAAGGCTTGAATCCCTCTGCTCCCTACCACCAGCACGTGGTAATAGCTTAGCCCCCGCCGCTGGGCGGCAGTCCATACAATGTCAGTCTATGGAAAAATGTTTGTCTGTGGGTGGCTGCTGTTCTGAAGGTGCTGGCGGTGTGGGCCTGCGGGTTTCCGAGAAGACCAGCGTTGGCCCCGTGACTCTGGCAGGTACGTTTGCGGAGATACGGGGCTTGGCCCGCATCCTATGTGGTCCGTGCTGTAGCGGAATTTGACAGCTGTCCGGCGTGGTTGGTTGCCCCGCTGGCGTCCCGGGGGACCGTGCTAGGAGCGCATTTGGGGGCGTTTGGAGTCCGTTGGTGTAGGTTTGAGTGGAGTGTTTTCGGGGGCCCGTGGCAGCCTTAGGTCAGGTCAGAGCAGGATATAGGATAGAAACTACCGACGGCGAACACGCCATCGTATTTAACTTTGGTTCCGCTGGTCCGATTTTTTAAAAAATGTTATGTTCTATATGTGATCCTCTAGCTATCTGATTGACTTTGTCATCGATCAGTCTTAAGAGTTTTTAGTCTCAAAAACATACTTCTCTTATGGTCTAACTTGCTCTATAGTGTGTAAATGTTGTGTCTTCTTGATCAGTGTGACTTGTATTTAGTTTGGAAATGTGTTCTGTTCAGAAGTTGGTTATGTTTAGAGTTAAAGTTGAATAAACTGATAAAATCTTAATTTGTGTAAGCCTGGTGTCTTTTTGATACTTTTGACTTTTATTAGCTTAGAAGTTGGGTTAGGTTAAGAAGTTAGGTTAGGTTAGAATAAGGTTAGTTAGGGTTAGGTTAGGTTATGGGATATAGGGATGAAAACCACCCATTTTGTGATGCACCGACAGGCAGCCATGCGGTAAGACAGAGAATGTGAGGAAGCTCGATCAGGTAAAGTGATCCCTGACATGCTAGCGGCAGCTCCTTCGTGACCGCAGCAGTGCCAAGCAGAAATGCCATGCTTTCCTGGGCAGGATGACAGTAGAAGTCAATGGGTTCTCTTGGTTAATAGAATAAACTGGCTTTCGGCGCACTGTGATAAATTTATAAAGGCCTATGTCAATTTACCGTGTCTTTACTGTAATAAAACGGGTTACCCTGGGGCTAGGCACACAAAACTGCAATATGTTTCTCGTGGAAAGAGCCCGATAGAGTGTACAAAGTTTGGGAATGATCACTCGTTCGTAGCCAACACGGCGGCCTAAAACGTACTCGTTTCACAGAGGCTTTATAGAAGGCAGACTTTATTACGCATATTTTTACTGTAATAAAATGGGTTCCCATGGGGCTGGGCACACAAAAGTGTAATATGTTTCTTGTGGAAACACCCCCCTAGTGTGTGCAAAGTTTGGGAACGATCGCTCGTTCGTAGCCAACACGGCGGCCTAAAACGTACTCGTTTCACAGACGCTTTATAGAAGGCCGACTTTATTAAGCATATTTTTACTGTAATAAAATGGGTTCCCATGGGGCTGGGCACACAAAAGTGTAATATGTTTCTTGTGGAAACACCCCCCTAGTGTGTGCAAAGTTTGGGAACGATCGCTCGTTCGTAGCCAACACGGCGGCCTAAAACGTACTCGTTTCACAGACGCTTTATAGAAGGCCGACTTTATTAAGCAAATTTTTACTGTAATAATATGGGTTCCCATGGGGCTGGGCACACAAAAGTGTAATATGTTTCTCGTGGAAAGACCCCCATAGTCTGTGCAAAGTTTGGGAACAATCGCTCGTTCGTAGCCAACACGGCGGCCTAAAACGTACTCGTTTCACAGAGGCTTTATAGAAGGCCGACTATATGAAGCATATTTTTACTGTAATAAAATGGGTTCCCATGAGGCTGGGCACACAAAAGTGTAATCTGTTTCTCGTGGAAAGACCCCCATAGTCTGTGCAAAGTTTGGGAACGATCGCTCGTTCGTAGCCAACACGGCGGCCTAAAACGTACTCGTTTCACAGACACTTTATAGAAGGCCGACTTTATTAAGCATATTTTTACTGTAATAAAATGGGTTCCCATGGGGCTGGGCACACAAAAGTGTAATATGTTACTTGTGGAAAGACCCCCATAGTCTGTGCAAAGTTTGGGAACGATTGCTCGTTCGTAGCCAACACGGCGGCCTAAAACGTACTCGTTTCACAGAGGCTTTATAGAAGACCGACTATATGAAGCATATTTTTACTGTAATAATATGGGTTCCCATGGGGCTGGGCACACAAAAGTGTAATCTGTTTCTCGTGGAAAGACCCCCATAGTCTGTGCAAAGTTTGGGAACAATCGCTCGTTCGTAGCCAACACGGCGGCCTAAAACGTACTCGTTTCACAGAGGCTTTATAGAAGGCCGACTTTATTAAGCATATTTTTACTGTAATAAAATGGGTTCCCATTGGGCTAGGCACACAAAAATGCAATATGTTTCTCATGGAAAGACCCCCATAGTCTGTGCAAAGTTTGGGAACGATTGCTCGTTCGTAGCCAACACGGCGGCCTAAAACGTACTCGTTTCACAGAGGCTTTATAGAAGGCAGACCTTATTAAGCATATTTTTACTGTAATAAAATGGGTTCCCATGGGGCTGGGCACACAAAAGTGTAATATGTTTCTTGTGGAAACACCCCCCTAGTGTGTGCAAAGTTTGGGAACGATCGCTCGTTCGTAGCCATCACGGCGGCCTAAAACGTACTCGTTTCACAGAGGCTTTATAGAAGGCCGTCTGTATTAAGCATATTTTTACTGTAATAAAATGGGTTCCCATGGGGCTGGGCACACAAAAGTGTAATATGTCACTTGTGGAAAGACCCCCATAGTCTGTGCAAAGTTTGGGAACGATTGCTCGTTCGTAGCCAACACGGCGGCCTAAAACGTACTCGTTTCACAGAGGCTTTATAGAAGGCCGACTTTATTAAGCATATTTTTACTGTAATAAAATGGGTTCCCATTGGGCTAGGCACACAAAAATGCAATATGTTTCTCGTGGAAAGACCCCCATAGTCTGTGCAAAGTTTGGGAACGATCGCTCGTTCGTAGCCAACACGGCGGCCTAAAACGTACTCGTTTCACATTGGACCATTATTGTTTAACCCCCACTGGGTGGCAGTCTATACAATGTGAGTCTATGGAAAAGTGCTCACAAATGCTAAGAGTTTTTGACATCTGAGGTGTTCTGTTGCAAAAATTATTTTTAATGTCATTCTGAATTTTGCAAGCACAGTGTTAAAGTGAATAATTCAGGTGGAATCATACAATTACACAAGGAAAGTTTTATTGACAGAACAATAAGGATAATAACAAGAATTACGAAAATAATAATAATAACATGAATAATTATAATAATTCATTTAATTTATGAAGTGCTTTTCTAGACACGGATGAGAGACAGACATTCACAGCAAAGGCTGCCCATTTAACTGGCCATATATATATATATATATATATATATAAAATCCGCATGTTTTAAAAACATTGCTGTAAAATAATGTTTTAAGCAGCATAACTTGCGTTCAAAATCATTATACAGTATGAACAGGAACATAGTTTGTATTTTTCCTGTTAGATTTCTTTTGCAAGTATTTGTAAACTTCAATTTTATTGATAAATCATTCATATTTCAAGTGAACGGCTGTTTTTAAGTGGACGCCCCCTAAAGGCTCAGCATTGAAACTGTCTGTGATTCTGTGTTAAAAAATCCACATTTTAGCAGTTTTGCACAGTGCAGATCTCAATATGTCCACTTTGTGTATGTGTGTGTATGTGTGTATATATTTGTAGCTGTAAGTCGTAAATCTATCTTTCTGTCTATCTAACTAACTATCTGTCTGACTGTGTCTGTCTGTCTATCTGTCTATCTATCTCACTATCTGCCCGTCTGTCTGTCTGTCTATCTATCTGTCTGTCTGTCTATCTATCTAACTATCTGTCTATTTGTCTATCTGTCTAACTATCTGTCTTTCTGTCTATCTATCTAACTATCTGTCTGTCTGTCTTTCTATTGAACTATCTGTCTGTCTGTCTATCTATCTAACTGTCTGTCTTTCTGTCTGTCTATCTATCTATCTGTCTGTCTGTCTATCTAGCTAACTATCTGTCTGTCTGTCTATCTATCTAACTATCTGTCTGTCTGTCTATCTAACTATCTGTCTGTCTATCTATCTAAATGTCTGTCTGTCTGTCTATCTTTCTGCCTATGTGTCTATTTGTTTCTCTGTCTGTGTTTGTGTGTCTGTCTGTAACTAATGAAGCTTTTAAATAAAGTTTAAACTTTTTACTATCATTATTATTATTATTTCATGATATTTCTTTTACTTGTATGTGAGGAGTATTTTTGAGTCCAGTTAATTGTATCAAAGAAATGTTTCAAAAAATGAAATAAATAAAAAAAACAAATAGCAGAAGGATGTTTTGTTTTTGTGGTATCGAGTCTCCATCTGGTGGTCATTTACAGCAACTTCATATTCTACTCTATAAAGTCCCAAACAGACTGCTATATTTGATTCCTACTGTAAGACTGTTAATAACAAATGAAAGAAATGAACCCAAGTAAATATAGCAAGACCCTTTGCATTTATTTGACTTGTTTGTGAGGAGGATGTTTTGGAGTCCAGTTCATTTTATTAAAAAAATGTTTCCAGAAATGAAGTAGATTCAAACAAATTACAGGTGGACTTGTAAACATTTTGTTGTTGTTGTTGTGAGAAAACAAACTGCACCAAATATTGCCCTTATAACTTTATAAAATAATGTTACCTTAGGTTTAAAGTTGTAAGTGGGAAAGTGCAATTCTCCATCAGTCCACTAGGGCTAACCCCAGTCCGCTGGGGTTAGTTGGGGTTAAATCGCTAGATGACCCTAACCCCTAGCCCCGGGGGTTAAAAACTCTGTAGGTATAGAGGTAATTACGAGTTTCACCCTCATTATCTCCACCCTCATTTGCATATCGAATCTGATTGGCTGGATTGTTTCACAGATCAATCTTTAGAACGGTCTGTCCGATTTTGCCAAGCTTGGTGTCATCGAACTCAGAATTCCGTCGTTCTTCATGTGACGGGGCGAGATGAACAGAAAAAGAAAGCATTAGAAATGTAGCACTTAAAAAGGAAAACAGTCATTTGCATGTAGGTTTTGAGTGGTGGAAAAAGTCACCTGCACGCCTTTAAGATTTGCATGAATACGACTATAGAGGAGACGTGGTAATGAACGCATTTTTCACAAGAACGACGTTTCTTCTTTCCTGCGCATTTTGGCAGCATGTAGGCCTGCAGCACGTTAGCTTTGGGCAACAATAATAGCATTTAATTTGATTTGTAAACAGCCCTTTGCGGTTTAAATACTGTTTATATTTCAGTTGAGCAACTGAAATCAGTATCATATCCATGTATCACTCCTGAAATGTTTTTGTAGGAATTTTTGGGTGGGATGAACTCAATCCTTTTATTATTATCATCTCATGAAATGTATCGGACCATGCTTGTGAGGAGGAGATTATTCTGTTGCGAGCAGAGCAGACTTGAGTCCAGTAAATATTTAAAGAAATTGTTCCAAAATTGAGCGCACGAAGAGCTACATTTGTAAGGACCCTTCAGATTTTAAAAATGCAACTTAAAGGCTTGAATCCCTCTGCTCCCAACCACCAGCACGTGGTAATAGCTTAGCCTCCGCCGCTGGGCGGCAGTCCATACAATGTCAGTCTATGGAAAAATGTTTGTCTGTGGGTGGCTGCTGTTCTGAAGGTGCTGGCGGTGTGGGCCTGCGGGTTTCCGAGAAGACCAGCGTTGGCCCCGTGACTCTGGCAGGTACGTTTGCGGAGATACGGGGCTTGGCCCGCATCCTATGTGGTCCGTGCTGTAGCGGAATTTGACAGCTGTCCGGCGTGGTTGGTTGCCCCGCTGGCGTCCCGGGGGACCGTGCTAGGAGCGCATTTGGGGGCGTTTGGAGTCCATTGGTGTAGGTTTGAGTGGAGTGTTTTCGGGGGCCCGTGGCAGCCTTAGGTCAGGTCAGAGCAGGATATAGGATAGAAACTACCGACGGCGAACACGCCATCATCTTTAACTTTGGTTCCGCTGGTCCGATTTTTAAAAAAATTTTATGTTCTATATGTGATCCTCTAGCTATCTGATTGACTTTGTCATCGATCAGTCTTAAGAGTTTTTAGTCTCAAAAACATACTTCTCTTATGGTCTAACTTGCTCTATAGTGTGTAAATGTTGTGTCTTCTTGATCAGTGTGACTTGTATTTAGTTTGGAAATGTGTTCTGTTCAGAAGTTGGTTATGTTTAGAGTTAAAGTTGAATAAACTGATACAATCTTAATTTGTGTAAGCCTGGTGTCTTTTTGATACTTTTGACTTTTATTAGCTTAGAAGTTGGGTTAGGTTAAGAAGTTAGGTTAGGTTAGAATAAGGTTAGTTAGGGTTAGGTTAGGTTATGGGATATAGGGATGAAAACCACCCATTTTGTGATGCACCGACAGGCAGCCATGCGGTAAGACAGAGAATGTGAGGAAGCTCGATCAGGTAAAGTGATCCCTGACATGCTAGCGGCAGCTCCTTCGTGACCGCAGCAGTGCCAAGCAGAAATGCCATGCTTTCCTGGGCAGGATGACAGTAGAAGTCAATGGGTTCTCTTGGTTAATAGAATAAACTGGCTTTCGGCGCACTGTGATAAATTTATAAAGGCCTATGTCAATTTACCGTGTCTTTACTGTAATAAAACGGGTTACCCTGGGGCTAGGCACACAAAACTGCAATATGTTTCTCGTGGAAAGAGCCCGATAGAGTGTACAAAGTTTGGGAATGATCACTCGTTCGTAGCCAACATGGCAGCCTAAAACGTACTCGTTTCACAGAGGCTTTATAGAAGGCAGACTTTATTACGCATATTTTTACTGTAATAAAATGGGTTCCCATGGGGCTGGGCACACAAAAGTGTAATATGTTTCTTGTGGAAACACCCCCCTAGTGTGTGCAAAGTTTGGGAACGATCGCTCGTTCGTAGCCAACACGGCGGCCTAAAACGTACTCGTTTCACAGACGCTTTATAGAAGGCCGACTTTATTAAGCATATTTTTACTGTAATAAAATGGGTTCCCATGGGGCTGGGCACACAAAAGTGTAATATGTTACTTGTGGAAAGACCCCCATAGTCTGTGCAAAGTTTGGGAACGATCGCTCGTTCGTAGCCAACACGGCGGCCTAAAACGTACTCGTTTCACAGAGGCTTTATAGAAGGCAGACTTTATTAAGCATATTTTTACTGTAATAAAATGGGTTCCCATGGGGCTGGGCACACAAAAGTGTAATATGTTTCTTGTGGAAACACCCCCCTAGTGTGTGCAAAGTTTGGGAACGATCGCTCGTTCGTAGCCAACACGGCGGCCTAAAACGTACTCGTTTCACAGACGCTTTATAGAAGGCCGACTTTATTAAGCATATTTTTACTGTAATAATATGGGTTCCCATGGGGCTGGGCACACAAAAGTGTAATATGTTTCTCGTGGAAAGACCCCCATAGTCTGTGCAAAGTTTGGGAACAATCGCTCGTTCGTAGCCAACACGGCGGCCTAAAACGTACTCGTTTCACAGAGGCTTTATAGAAGGCCGACTATATGAAGCATATTTTTACTGTAATAAAATGGGTTCCCATGGGGCTGGGCACACAAAAGTGTAATCTGTTTCTCGTGGAAAGACCCCCATAGTCTGTGCAAAGTTTGGGAACAATCGCTCGTTCGTAGCCAACACGGCGGCCTAAAACGTACTCGTTTCACAGAGGCTTTATAGAAGGCAGACTTTATTAAGAATATTTTTACTGTAATAAAATGGGTTCCCATGGGGCTGGGCACACAAAAGTGTAATATGTTTCTTGTGGAAACACCCCCCTAGTGTGTGCAAAGTTTGGGAACGATCGCTCGTTCGTAGCCAACACGGCGGCCTAAAACGTACTCGTTTCACAGACACTTTATAGAAGGCCGACTTTATTAAGCATATTTTTACTGTAATAAAATGGGTTCCCATGGGGCTGGGCACACAAAAGTGTAATATGTTACTTGTGGAAAGACCCCCATAGTCTGTGCAAAGTTTGGGAACGATTGCTCGTTCGTAGCCAACACGGCGGCCTAAAACGTACTCGTTTCACAGAGGCTTTATAGAAGGCCGACTATATGAAGCATATTTTTACTGTAATAATATGGGTTCCCATGGGGCTGGGCACACAAAAGTGTAATCTGTTTCTCGTGGAAAGACCCCCATAGTCTGTGCAAAGTTTGGGAACAATCGCTCGTTCGTAGCCAACACGGCGGCCTAAAACGTACTCGTTTCACAGAGGCTTTATAGAAGGCCGACTTTATTAAGCATATTTTTACTGTAATAAAATGGGTTCCCATTGGGCTAGGCACACAAAAATGCAATATGTTTCTCGTGGAAAGACCCCCATAGTCTGTGCAAAGTTTGGGAACGATTGCTCGTTCGTAGCCAACACGGCGGCCTAAAACGTACTCGTTTCACAGAGGCTTTATAGAAGGCAGACTTTATTAAGCATATTTTTACTGTAATAAAATGGGTTCCCATGGGGCTGGGCACACAAAAGTGTAATATGTTTCTTGTGGAAACACCCCCCTAGTGTGTGCAAAGTTTGGGAACGATCGCTCGTTCGTAGCCATCACGGCGGCCTAAAACGTACTCGTTTCACAGACGCTTTATAGAAGTCCGACTTTATTAAGCATATTTTTACTGTAATAAAATGGGTTCCCATGGGGCTGGGCACACAAAAGTGTAATATGTTTCTTGTGGAAACACCCCCCTAGTGTGTGCAAAGTTTGGGAACGATCGCTCGTTCGCAGCCAACATGGCGGCCTAAAACGTACTCGTTTCACAGAGGCTTTATAGAAGGCAGACTTTATTAAGCATATTTTTACTGTAATAAAATGGGTTCCCATGGGGCTGGGCACACAAAAGTGTAATATGTTTCTCGTGGAAAGACCCCCATAGTCTGTGCAAAGTTTGGGAACAATCGCTCGTTCGTAGCCAACACGGCGGCCTAAAACGTACTCGTTTCACAGAGGCTTTATGAAGCATATGAACTATATGAAGCATATTTTTACTGTAATAAAATGGGTTCCCATTGGGCTAGGCACACAAAAATGCAATATGTTTCTCGTGGAAAGACCCCCATAGTCTGTGCAAAGTTTGGGAACGATCGCTCGTTCGTAGCCAACACGGCGGCCTAAAACGTACTCGTTTCACATTGGACCATTATTGTTTAACCCCCACTGGGTGGCAGTCTATACAATGTGAGTCTATGGAAAAGTGCTCACAAATGCTAAGAGTTTTTGACATCTGAGGTGTTCTGTTGCAAAAATGATTTTTAATGTCATTCTGAATTTTGCAAGCACAGTGTTAAAGTGAATAATTCAGGTGGAATCATACAATTACACAAGGAAAGTTTTATTGACAGAACAATAAGGATAATAACAAGAATTACGAAAATAATAATAATAACATGAATAATTATAATAATTCATTTAATTTATGAAGGGCTTTTCTAGACACGGATGAGAGACAGACATTCACAGCAAAGGCTGCCCATTTAACTGGCCATATATATATATATATATAAAATCCGCATGTTTTAAAAACATTGCTGTAAAATAATGTTTTAAGCAGCATAACTTGCGTTCAAAATCATTATACAGTATGAACAGGAACATAGTTTGTATTTCTCCTGTTAGATTTCTTTTGCAAGTATTTGTAAACTTCAATTTTATTGATAAATCATTCATATTTCAAGTGAACGGCTGTTTTTAAGTGGACGCCCCCTAAAGGCTCAGCATTGAAACTGTCTGTGATTCTGTGTTAAAAAATCCACATTTTAGCAGTTTTGCACAGTGCAGATCTCAATATGTCCACTTTGTGTATGTGTGTGTATGTGTGTATATATTTGTAGCTGTAAGTCGTAAATCTATCTTTCTGTCTATCTAACTAACTATCTGTCTGACTGTGTCTGTCTGTCTATCTGTCTATCTATCTCACTATCTGCCCGTCTGTCTGTCTGTCTATCTATCTGTCTGTCTGTCTATCTATCTAACTATCTGTCTATTTGTCTATCTATCTAACTATCTGTCTTTCTGTCTATCTATCTAACTATCTGTCTGTCTGTCTTTCTATCGAACTATCTGTCTGTCTGTCTATCTATCTAACTGTCTGTCTGTCTGTCTGTCTATCTATCTATCTGTCTGTCTGTCTATCTAGCTAACTATCTGTCTGTCTGTCTATCTATCTAACTATCTGTCTGTCTGTCTATCTAAATGTCTGTCTGTCTGTCTATCTTTCTGCCTATGTGTCTATTTGTTTCTCTGTCTGTGTTTGTGTGTCTGTCTGTAACTAATGAAGCTTTTAAATAAAGTTTAAACTTTTTACTATCATTATTATTATTATTTCATGATATTTCATTTACTTGTATGTGAGGAGTATTTTTGAGTCCAGTTAATTGTATCAAAGAAATGTTTCAAAAAATGAAATAAATAAAAAAAAACAAATAGCAGAAGGATGTTTTGTTTTTGTGGTATCGAGTCTCCATCTGGTGGTCATTTACAGCAACTTCATATTCTACTCTATAAAGTCCCAAACAGACTGCTATATTTGATTCCTACTGTAAGACTGTTAATAACAAATAAAAGAAATGAACCCAAGTAAATATAGCAAGACCCTTTGCATTTATTTGACTTGTTTGTGAGGAGGATGTTTTGGAGTCCAGTTCATTTTATTAAAAAAATGTTTCCAGAAATGAAGTAGATTCAAACAAATTACAGGTGGACTTGTAAACATTTTGTTGTTGTTGTTGTGAGAAAACAAACTGCACCAAATATTGCCCTTATAACTTTATAAAATAATGTTACCTTAGGTTTAAAGTTGTAAGTGGGAAAGTGCAATTCTCCATCAGTCCACTAGGGCTAACCCCAGTCCGCTGGGGTTAGTTGGGGTTAAATCGCTAGATGACCCTAACCCCTAGCCCCGGGGGTTAAAAACTCTGTAGGTATAGAGGTAATTACGAGTTTCACCCTCATTATCTCCACCCTCATTTGCATATCGAATCTGATTGGCTGGATTGTTTCACAGATCAATCTTTAGAACGGTCTGTCCGATTTTGCCAAGCTTGGTGTCATCGAACTCAGAATTCCGTCGTTCTTCATGTGACGGGGCGAGATGAACAGAAAAAGAAAGCATTAGAAATGTAGCACTTAAAAAGGAAAACAGTCATTTGCATGTAGGTTTTGAGTGGTGGAAAAAGTCACCTGCACGCCTTTAAGATTTGCATGAATACGACTATAGAGGAGACGTGGTAATGAACGCATTTTTCACAAGAACGACGTTTCTTCTTTCCTGCGCATTTTGGCAGCATGTAGGCCTGCAGCACGTTAGCTTTGGGCAACAATAATAGCATTTAATTTGATTTGTAAACAGCCCTTTGCGGTTTAAATACTGTTTATATTTCAGTTGAGCAACTGAAATCAGTATCATATCCATGTATCACTCCTGAAATGTTTTTGTAGGAATTTTTGGGTGGGATGAACTCAATCCTTTTATTATTATCATCTCATGAAATGTATCGGACCATGCTTGTGAGGAGGAGATCATTCTGTTGCGAGCAGAGCAGACTTGAGTCCAGTAAATATTTAAAGAAATTGTTCCAAAATTGAGCGCACGAAGAGCTACATTTGTAAGGACCCTTCAGATTTTAAAAATGCAACTTAAAGGCTTGAATCCCTCTGCTCCCAACCACCAGCGCGTGGTAATAGCTTAGCCCCCGCCGCTGGGCGGCAGTCCATACAATGTCAGTCTATGGAAAAATGTTTGTCTGTGGGTGGCTGCTGTTCTGAAGGTGCTGGCGGTGTGGGCCTGCGGGTTTCCGAGAAGACCAGCGTTGGCCCCGTGACTCTGGCAGGTACGTTTGCGGAGATACGGGGCTTGGCCCGCATCCTATGTGGTCCGTGCTGTAGCGGAATTTGACAGCTGTCCGGCGTGGTTGGTTGCCCCGCTGGCGTCCCGGGGGACCGTGCTAGGAGCGCATTTGGGGGCGTTTGGAGTCCATTGGTGTAGGTTTGAGTGGAGTGTTTTCGGGGGCCCGTGGCAGCCTTAGGTCAGGTCAGAGCAGGATATAGGATAGAAACTACCGACGGCGAACACGCCATCGTCTTTAACTTTGGTTCCGCTGGTCCGATTTTTTAAAAAATGTTATGTTCTATATGTGATCCTCTAGCTATCTGATTGACTTTGTCATCGATCAGTCTTAAGAGTTTTTAGTCTCAAAAACATACTTCTCTTATGGTCTAACTTGCTCTATAGTGTGTAAATGTTGTGTCTTCTTGATCAGTGTGACTTGTATTTAGTTTGGAAATGTGTTCTGTTCAGAAGTTGGTTATGTTTAGAGTTAAAGTTGAATAAACTGATACAATCTTAATTTGTGTAAGCCTGGTGTCTTTTTGATACTTTTGACTTTTATTAGCTTAGAAGTTGGGTTAGGTTAAGAAGTTAGGTTAGGTTAGAATAAGGTTAGTTAGGGTTAGGTTAGGTTATGGGATATAGGGATGAAAACCACGCATTTTGTGATGCACCGACAGGCAGCCATGCGGTAAGACAGAGAATGTGAGGAAGCTCGATCAGGTAAAGTGATCCCTGACATGCTAGCGGCAGCTCCTTTGTAACCGCAGCAGTGCCAAGCAGAAATGCCATGCTTTCCTGGGCAGGATGACAGTAGAAGTCAATGGGTTCTCTTGGTTAATAGAATAAACTGGCTTTCGGCGCACTGTGATAAATTTATAAAGGCCTATGTCAATTTACCGTGTCTTTACTGTAATAAAACGGGTTACCCTGGGGCTAGGCACACAAAACTGCAATATGTTTCTCGTGGAAAGAGCCCGATAGAGTGTACAAAGTTTGGGAATGATCACTCGTTCGTAGCCAACACGGCGGCCTAAAACGTACTCGTTTCACAGAGGCTTTTATAGAAGGCAGACTTTATTAAGCATATTTTTACTGTAATAAAACGGGTTACCCTGGGGCTAGGCACACAAAACTGCAATATGTTTCTCGTGGAAAGAGCCCGATGGAGTGTACAAAGTTTGGGAATGATCACTCGTTCGTAGCCAACAAGGCGGCCTAAAACGTACTCGTTTCACAGAGGCTTTATAGAAGGCAGACTTTATTAAGCATATTTTTACTGTAATAAAATGGGTTCCCATGGGGCTGGGCACACAAAAGTGTAATATGTTTCTTGTGGAAACACCCCCCTAGTGTGTGCAAAGTTTGGGAACGATCGCTCGTTCGTAGCCAACACGGCGGCCTAAAACGTACTCGTTTCACAGACGCTTTATAGAAGGCCGACTTTATTAAGCATATTTTTACTGTAATAAAATGGGTTCCCATGGGGCTGGGCACACAAAAGTGTAATATGTTACTTGTGGAAAGACCCCCATAGTCTGTGCAAAGTTTGGGAACGATCGCTCGTTCGTAGCCAACACGGCGGCCTAAAACGTACTCGTTTCAAAGAGGCTTTATAGAAGGCAGACTTTATTAAGCATATTTTTACTGTAATAAAATGGGTTCCCATGGGGCTGGGCACACAAAAGTGTAATATGTTTCTTGTGGAAACACCCCCCTAGTGTGTGCAAAGTTTGGGAACGATCGCTCGTTCGTAGCCAACACGGCGGCCTAAAACATACTCGTTTCACAGACGCTTTATAGAAGGCCGACTTTATTAAGCATATTTTTACTGTAATAAAATGGGTTCCCATGGGGCTGGGCACACAAAATTGTAATATGTTACTTGTGGAAAGACCCCCCTAGTGTGTGCAAAGTTTGGGAACGATCGCTCGTTCGTAGCCAACACGGCGGCCTAAAATGTACTCGTTTCACAGAGGCTTTATAGAAGGCCGACTTTATTAAGCATATTTTTACTGTAATAAAATGGGTTCCCATGGGGCTGGGCACACAAAAGTGTAATATGTTTCTCGTGGAAAGACCCCCATAGTCTGTGCAAAGTTTGGGAACAATCGCTCGTTCGTAGCCAACACGGCGGCCTAAAACGTACTCGTTTCACAGAGGCTTTATAGAAGGCCGACTATATGAAGCATATTTTTACTGTAATAAAATGGGTTCCCATGGGGCTGGGCACACAAAAGTGTAATATGTTTCTCGTGGAAAGACCCCCATAGTCTGTGCAAAGTTTGGGAACAATCGCTCGTTCGTAGCCAACACGGCGGCCTAAAACGTACTCGTTTCACAGAGGCTTTATAGAAGGCCGACTATATGAAGCATATTTTTACTGTAATAAAATGGGTTCCCATGGGGCTGGGCACACAAAAGTGTAATCTGTTTCTCGTGGAAAGACCCCCATAGTCTGTGCAAAGTTTGGGAACAATCGCTCGTTCGTAGCCAACACGGCGGCCTAAAACGTATTCGTTTCACAGAGGCTTTATAGAAGGCTGACTTTATTAAGCATATTTTTACTGTAATAAAATGGGTTCCCATTGGGCTAGGCACACAAAAATGCAATATGTTTCTCGTGGAAAGACCCCCATAGTCTGTGCAAAGTTTGGGAACGATTGCTCGTTCGTAGCCAACACGGCGGCCTAAAACGTACTCGTTTCACAGAGGCTTTATAGAAGGCAGACTTTATTAAGCATATTTTTACTGTAATAAAATGGGTTCCCATGGGGCTGGGCACACAAAAGTGTAATATGTTTCTTGTGGAAACACCCCCCTAGTGTGTGCAAAGTTTGGGAACGATCGCTCGTTCGTAGCCAACACGGCGGCCTAAAACGTACTCGTTTCACAGACGCTTTATAGAAGGCCGACTTTATTAAGCATATTTTTACTGTAATAAAATGGGTTCCCATGGGGCTGGGCACACAAAAGTGTAATATGTTACTTGTGGAAAGACCCCCATAGTCTGTGCAAAGTTTGGGAACGATTGCTCGTTCGTAGCCAACACGGCGGCCTAAAACGTACTCGTTTCACAGAGGCTTTATAGAAGGCAGTCTTTATTAAGCATATTTTTACTGTAATAAAATGGGTTCCCATGGGGCTGGGCACACAAAAGTGTAATATGTTTCTCGTGGAAAGACCCCCATAGTCTGTGCAAAGTTTGGGAACAATCGCTCGTTCGTAGCCAACACGGCGGCCTAAAACGTACTCGTTTCACAGAGGCTTTATGAAGCATATGAAGTATATGAAGCATATTTTTACTGTAATAAAATGGGTTCCCATTGGGCTAGGCACACAAAAATGCAATATGTTTCTCGTGGAAAGACCCCCATAGGGTTAGGGTTAGGGTTAGGGTTAGGGTTAGGTTAGGGTTAGGGTTAGGTTAGGGTTAGGGTTAGGGTTAGGGTTAAGAAAATCCAACCGACTTGTCCCGATGGATCCAAGACGGTGTGTGCACTGGCCATCCACTTCTGACAACTTTGTAACGTTGTGGGAACATGTGGGAACCCATCACAGAACACGCCCCGCTATCAAATTGTGCTTAAATATATATGATCAAAATTTATTTTCAGAACGATAGGAGGTCCCGGACAAGACCACAACAAGACCCCACCAAAGTCCAGAGAGGGAGGCACGGGCAGGGCAAGGCCTCAAAAAGTCCCACCGAAAGGTCCCGATGGATCCCAGACGGTCCGCACTGGCCATCCACTTCCACTTAAACTTTGCAACGTTTTGGGAAGGGAGGCTCGGGCGGTATAGGGTTTCAGAACATTCAACCGACCGGTCCCGATGGATCCCAGACGGTGTGCACTGGCCATCCACTTCTACTGATAACTCCGTGGGATCATGAAGTAGTCCGTCGCAGAACACCTCGCTATCCAATTTGGTCTTATGTGGGGTCATTATTACTATAGATGTAATAATGTTTAATATTTTTTAAAAAAAGGGGTTATTGTGATAAGAGGTCCTGTTTAGGGTTGGTTGATCCCCTTGATGATGCACAGGCAATTAAAATGTTCTTCGATCAGGGTCTGCTTTGAAATTTCTATAGGGGGGCCTATATGGGCCTACCCCCTAACTTGGTTTTATAAACCATATCGATACCTTTAGTACCATCTTCAGGCGAGTTTACACCGTAATAAACGACATACCATGATTTAATGGAGGATGACTAGGAGTGTATAGAGAGTCAACCCTCCATGGCCGTGGTAGAACTCTGCCTCTCCGGCCTATTGAAGTCTCAGGATCGGTCCCCGGTCTGGAACGTCAGCATAAGGCTCTACTGAACTTCAAAGAGAATAGACCATAGGGTTACTCAAATCAGGGTTTATCACAATTAGGGTTTTGATCCTGGGTGTTTTGGTAGTGAGGTTTTTTATCAAGAAAAATAGGGTTAAAATAACTAGGGTTTTAAATGGTTAGGGTTCTTGTGCTTTAAAGTACCTGCGGTTAGGTTTAGGGTATATGTAATGGTATAGGCTTCAATAGCATAGGGTACGAATGGTTAAGGTTAGGGTTAAGTTAAGGTTATGGTGCCTCAACGTACCTGCGGTTAGGTTCAGGGCACAATCTATGGAATGGTTAGGGTTAGGGTTTAGGGTTAGGGTTAGGGTTAGGGTTTAGGGTTAGGGGTTAGGGTTGGGTTAGGGTTAGGGTTAGGGTTAGGGTGTTAGGGTCAACCGCCCCCCCCCCATAACAGTCTCCCCAGACTGCCACAGTTTGATTAGGGGGCTCGGAGAAAGGCACTGGCCGGCGCATGTTTCTGGTGAACCGATCGACCTTTGCCTGATTTACAAGAAAGAGGTAGTCCTATCTGTGCCTATTTGTGCCCACCACATGGCCTTTAGAGACTTTCGGCATCTAGGCTTTAAGAATCTCTTGATTCAACAGCAATCCTAGCTCCATTTTCTCCACTCTATCCCTATTCCAAAAAGGTTCCTTTCCTGCGCCTATTTGTGCCCGCCACATGGCCTTTGGAGACTTTTGGCTATTTGATTTAAAACTCCTTTTTGAGGGACCCTCTCACTATCCTATCCATCAGTCTATCAACAGCAATCCTAGCTCCATTTTCTTCCACTCTATCCCTATTCCAAAAAGGTTCCTTTCCTGCGCCTATTTGTGCCCGCCACATGGCCTTTGGAGACTTTTGGCTATTTGATTTAAAACTCCTTTTTGAGGGACCCTCTCACTATCCTATCCATCAGTCTATCAACAGCAATCCTAGCTCCATTTTCTTCCACTCTATCCCTATTCAAAAAAGGTTCCTTTCCTGCGCCTATTTGTGCCCGCCACATGGCCTTTGGAGACTTTTGGCTATTTGATTTAAAACTCCTTTTTGAGGGACCCTCTCACTATCCTATCCATCAGTCTATCAACAGCAATCCTAGCTCCATTTTCTTCCACTCTATCCCTATTCCAAAAAGGTTCCTTTCCTGCGCGTATTTGTGCCCGCCACATGGCCTTTGGAGACTTTTGGCTATTTGATTTAAAACTCCTTTTTGAGGGACCCTCTCACTATCCTATCCATCAGTCTATCCTTGTTCTGAGAAGAATCTCCCATCTGACTACCCCCCAGAAAGGATTTCTTTAAAGGGGAATATTAGTGACACCTCATCAGTAGTAAGCCCCAGACTCCTCGGGTGTTTCAACCTTTTCTTACTATACACCATCCTCTGGGGAGGTCCGCCATAGGGGATCAGTCCTAGGCGTGTGTCACAATGCCCAATTGCTACCTCTCTTCTCCAGTACCACAACGTGTTTTTTGGGTCTGGTTTTAAAGCTATTGCTACATACAACACACCTACCTACCGTCTTACAGTACCTATTTGCCAAAAAAAATTGAACATTTTAAAGAAACCCCCAGGAATGCCAACCTATCCTGAATAAATACCCAGATCCTTCAGCGTATCCCCTCCCAAACCTCATTAGAATTCCTCCTAGAACAATTGTAAAATTAGTTCTTTTTAAATTCTGAACAAACTGCCCTTGCACCACACTACAGCCCGACCGCCCTCAAAATAGTAGAGCCAAAGTAGGTTTGTGTAATGCTGTGTTGTGCAAAAAATGTACTGTTGCAATGGTGGTGCTATTCACCAGTAAAAAAAGCTGCCCCCCATTAGGGTTAGGGTTAGGGTTAGGGTTAGGTTAGGGTTAGGGTTAGGTGTTTGAGGAAGTTACAACGGCTCCCCCCTTAACTTAAACCACTGTTTAAGAAGGTTTGGAATAGGGAGACCGAGGAAATGCACTGGCCTACGTCTGTTAGATTCTTACCCGTACCTGTGATTGGACTCCTGTCTGGGAGTCCCTTAAATCTGTGTGGATTTTTTAGACCTAATTCTATCTTTCTTTTCCTCCAACTTCGGTTTTTTTTAAGGTTTGGGTTAGGGTTAGGGTTAGGTTAGGGTTAGGTTAGGTGTTTGAGGAAGAACTTTTTTTTTTTTTTTTTTTTTTTTAAATAATAATAATAATAAAAAAAAAAATAATATTATTTAGGTTTCAAAGTATAAAATCCTACTCCCCCAAAGATGAAGTTGTGAGGGAAATGTTTGAGACATTTCATCAGTGGTGTACCTCAGGATCCTCAAGTGTTTCGGCACCTTAGACAACCAGACACTCTCCTCCGAGGCGGCCCGCTTGGGTTGATCAAATCCCAGCGAATGTCTCATAGCCAATCACTAAACGGGTGTTGCTAGAATCTCAAAGCAATTGTAGTTGGATTCTGCGTTACGGTTTAAAGGATTTTTGAAGGATTTTTGAATTGTCGCTTAACGCTCCGGTTCTCCTATCTAGATATCTCGATTTAAAGGATTTTGGATTGTCGTTCAACGCTCTGGTTCTCCTATCTAAATATCTCTTTTGGTATCAGTGTGTCAGAGGTGTTGTGGTACCATTGTGCTGTTGTATGGGTGGCCTAAATTGCCATGAAAAACTGGGCACCCATTTAAGACCTGTATGCCCTAGGTCACCTTCCCTGTGTGCAAGCCCGAAGGTACAGGGGGGCTGGATACTTTACCACTCCACCAGAAAGACCCTTTGTTGACACCGTTAGGTTACCCAGGTCCCCCGGAAAGAGTCTGCAGACTATTGGTCTCATCTTGGGGTATACTCTGCGTACAGAGTGAGAGTTCTTTGGAGCTTCTTCGGAGGCACCTGTTATCTGTTTAACAGTAATTTTGAAGTGGATATGCTTCCGTTTAATTGGGTTTAGGTTCTTATGATCCTGTTTAGACTATGCTTGCTCCTGATTGGTCCTAATTGGTGTTTCCTGTAGAGCTTGTTTCTAATTGGTTGTTAGTTTGATTTAACGTTTTTCTTGTAGTAAAATTTATTCCGAATATGATTTTGATCCTAAAATATTCTAATTGGAGGTCTACTGTGATTCTGATGCCTGATTGGTCGATGTATATTTCCCGTGTTTTCTTTTATTCTTTGTGTGTTTTTTTGTGTGGTTTTTGGTTGTCTGGTTTCTACACATGTCAGATGAGGGTTAGGGTGGAGAAGAGGTGTGAGGAGTAGTGGTAGGGGGTAGGTAGAGGGTGGTACAGGGTAGGGATGGGGGTAAAGTGGTTGGGGGGTAGGGTTAGGGTTAGGGTTAGGGTTAGGGTGATGGTTAGGGTGAGGGTTAGGGTTAGGGTTAGGGTTAGTTAGGGTTAGGGTTTAGGGTTTAGGGTTAGGGTTAGGGTTAGGGGTTAGGGTTAGGGTTAGGGTTAGGGTTTAGGGTTAGGGTTAGGTATAGAGGTAATTACGATTTTCACCCTCATTATCTCCACCCTCATTTGCATATCGAATCTGATTGGCTGGATTGTTTCACAGATCAATCTTTAGAACGGTCTGTCCGATTTTGCCAAGCTTGGTGTCATCGAACTCAGAATTCCGTCGTTCTTCATGTGACGGGGCGAGATGAACAGAAAAAGAAAGCATTAGAAATGTAGCACTTAAAAAGTTAAACAGTCATTTGCATGTAGGTTTTGAGTGGTGGAAAAAGTCACCTGCACGCCTTTAAGATTTGCATGAATACGACTATAGAGGAGACGTGGTAATGAACGCATTTTTCACAAGAACGACGTTTCTTCTTTCCTGCGCATTTTGGCAGCATGTAGGCCTGCAGCACGTTAGCTTTGGGCAACAATAATAGCATTTAATTTGATTTTTAAACAACCCTTTGCAGTTTAAATACTGTTTATATTTCAGTTGAGCAACTGAAATCAGTATCATATCCATGTATCACTCCTGAAATGTTTTTGTAGGAATTTTTGGGTGGGATGAACTCAATCCTTTTATTATTATCATCTCATGAAATGTATCGGACCATGCTTGTGAGGAGGAGATCATTCTGTTGCGAGCAGAGCAGACTTGAGTCCAGTAAATATTTTAAGAAATTGTTCCAAAATTGAGCGCACGAAGAGCTACATTTATAAGGACCCTTCAGATTTTAAAAATGCAACTTAAAGGCTTGAATCCCTCTGCTCCCAACCACCAGCACGTGGTAATAGCTTAGCCCCCGCCGCTGGGTGGCAGTCCATACAATGTCAGTCTATGGAAAAATGTTTGTCTGTGGGTGGCTGCTGTTCTGAAGGTGCTGGCGGTGTGGGCCTGCGGGTTTCCGAGAAGACCAGCGTTGGCCCCGTGACTCTGGCAGGTACGTTTGCGGAGATACGGGGCTTGGCCCGCATCCTATGTGGTCCGTGCTGTAGCGGAATTTGACAGCTGTCCGGCGTGGTTGGTTGCCCCGCTGGCGTCCCGGGGGACCGTGCTAGGAGCGCATTTGGGGGCGTTTGGAGTCCATTGGTGTAGGTTTGAGTGGAGTGTTTTCGGGGGCCCTTGGCAGCCTTAGGTCAGGTCAGAGCAGGATATAGGATAGAAACTACCGACGGCGAACACGCCATCGTCTTTAACTTTGGTTCCGCTGGTCCGATTTTTAAAAAAATGTTATGTTCTATATGTGATCCTCTAGCTGTCTGATTGACTTTGTCATCGATCAGTCTTAAGAGTTTTTAGTCTCAAAAACATACTTCTCTTATGGTCTAACTTGCTCTATAGTGTGTAAATGTTGTGTCTTCTTGATCAGTGTGACTTGTATTTAGTTTGGAAATGTGTTCTGTTCAGAAGTTGGTTATGTTTAGAGTTAAAGTTGAATAAACTGATACAATCTTAATTTGTGTAAGCCTGGTGTCTTTTTGATACTTTTGACTTTTATTAGCTTAGAAGTTGGGTTAGGTTAAGAAGTTAGGTTAGGTTAGAATAAGGTTAGTTAGGGTTAGGTTAGGTTATGGGATATAGGGATGAAAACCACCCATTTTGTGATGCACCGACAGGCAGCCATGCGGTAAGACAGAGAATGTGAGGAAGCTCGATCAGGTAAAGTGATCCCTGACATGCTAGCGGCAGCTCCTTCGTGACCGCAGCAGTGCCAAGCAGAAATGCCATGCTTTCCTGGGCAGGATGACAGTAGAAGTCAATGGGTTCTCTTGGTTAATAGAATAAACTGGCTTTCGGCCCACTGTGATAAATTTATAAAGGCCTATGTCAATTTACCGTGTCTTTACTGTAATAAAACGGGTTACCCTGGGGCTAGGCACACAAAACTGCAATATGTTTCTCGTGGAAAGAGCCCGATAGAGTGTACAAAGTTTGGGAATGATCACTCGTTCGTAGCCAACACGGCGGCCTAAAACGTACTCGTTTCACAGAGGCTTTTATAGAAGGCAGACTTTATTAAGCATATTTTTACTGTAATAAAACGGGTTACCCTGGGGCTAGGCACACAAAACTGCAACATGTTTCTCGTGGAAAGAGCCCGATAGAGTGTACAAAGTTTGGGAATGATCACTCGTTCGTAGCCAACACGGCGGCCTAAAACGTACTCGTTTCACAGAGGCTTTATAGAAGGCAGACTTTATTAAGCATATTTTTACTGTAATAAAATGGGTTCCCATGGGGCTGGGCACACAAAAGTGTAATATGTTTCTTGTGGAAAGACCCCCCTAGTGTGTGCAAAGTTTGGGAACAATCGCTCGTTCGTAGCCAACACGGCGGCCTAAAACGTACTCATTTCACAGAGGCTTTATGAAGCATATGAACTATATGAAGCATATTTTTACTGTAATAAAATGGGTTCCCATTGGGCTAGGCACACAAAAATGTAATATGTTTCTCGTGGAAAGACCCCCATAGTCTGTGCAAAGTTTGGGAACGATCGCTCGTTCGTAGCCAACACGGCGGTTAGGGTTAGGGTTATGGTTAGGGTTTAGGGTTTAGGGTTAGGGTTAGGGTTAGGGTTAGGGTTAGGGTTAGGTTAGGGTTAGGGTTAGGGTTAGGTTAGGGTTAGGGTTAGGGTTAGGGTTAGGGTTAGGGTTAGGGTTAGGGTTAGGGTTAGGTTAGTTAGGGTTAGGGTTAGGGTTAGGGTTAGGGTTAGGGTTAGGGTTAGGGTTAGGGTTAGGGTTAGGGTTAGGTATAGAGGTAATTACGAGTTTCACCCTCATTATCTCCACCCTCATTTGCATATCGAATCTGATTGGCTGGATTGTTTCACAGATCAATCTTTAGAACGGTCTGTCCGATTTTGCCAAGCTTGGTGTCATCGAACTCAGAATTCCGTCGTTCTTCATGTGACGGGGCGAGATGAACAGAAAAAGAAAGCATTAGAAATGTAGCACTTAAAAAGGAAAACAGTCATTTGCATGTAGGTTTTGAGTGGTGGAAAAAGTCACCTGCACGCCTTTAAGATTTGCATGAATACGACTATAGAGGAGACGTGGTAATGAACGCATTTTTCACAAGAACGACGTTTCTTCTTTCCTGCGCATTTTGGCAGCATGTAGGCCTGCAGCACGTTAGCTTTGGGCAACAATAATAGCATTTAATTTGATTTGTAAACAGCCCTTTGCGGTTTAAATACTGTTTATATTTCAGTTGAGCAACTGAAATCAGTATCATATCCATGTATCACTCCTGAAATGTTTTTGTAGGAATTTTTGGGTGGGATGAACTCAATCCTTTTATTATTATCATCTCATGAAATGTATCGGACCATGCTTGTGAGGAGGAGATCATTCTGTTGCGAGCAGAGCAGACTTGAGTCCAGTAAATATTTAAAGAAATTGTTCCAAAATTGAGCGCACGAAGAGCTACATTTGTAAGGACCCTTCAGATTTTAAAAATGCAACTTAAAGGCTTGAATCCCTCTGCTCCCAACCACCAGCACGTGGTAATAGCTTAGCCCCCGCCGCTGGGCGGCAGTCCATACAATGTCAGTCTATGGAAAAATGTTTGTCTGTGGGTGGCTGCCGTTCTGAAGGTGCTGGCGGTGTGGGCCTGCGGGTTTCCGAGAAGACCAGCGTTGGCCCCGTGACTCTGGCAGGTACGTTTGGAGATACGGGGCTTGGCCCGCATCCTATGTGGTCCGTGCTGTAGCGGAATTTGACAGCTGTCCGGCGTGGTTGGTTGCCCTGCTGGCGTCCCGGGGGACCGTGCTAGGAGCGCATTTGGGGGCGTTTGGAGTCCATTGGTGTAGGTTTGAGTGGAGTGTTTTCGGGGGCCCGTGGCAGCCTTAGGTCAGGTCAGAGCAGGATATAGGATAGAAACTACCGACGGCGAACACGCCATCGTCTTTAACTTTGGTTCCGCTGGTCCGATTTTTAAAAAAATGTTATGTTCTATATGTGATCCTCTAGCTATCTGATTGACTTTGTCATCGATCAGTCTTAAGAGTTTTTAGTCTCAAAAACATACTTCTCTTATGGTCTAACTTGCTCTATAGTGTGTAAATGTTGTGTCTTCTTGATCAGTGTGACTTGTATTTAGTTTGGAAATGTGTTCTGTTCAGAAGTTGGTTATGTTTAGAGTTAAAGTTGAATAAACTGATACAATCTTAATTTGTGTAAGCCTGGTGTCTTTTTGATACTTTTGACTTTTATTAGCTTAGAAGTTGGGTTAGGTTAAGAAGTTAGGTTAGGTTAGAATAAGGTTAGTTAGGGTTAGGTTAGGTTATGGGATATAGGGATGAAAACCACCCATTTTGTGATGCACCGACAGGCAGCCATGCGGTAAGACAGAGAATGTGAGGAAGCTCGATCAGGTAAAGTGATCCCTGACATGCTAGCGGCAGCTCCTTCGTGACCGCAGCAGTGCCAAGCAGAAATGCCATGCTTTCCTGGGCAGGATGACAGTAGAAGTCAATGGGTTCTCTTGGTTAATAGAATAAACTGGCTTTCGGCGCACTGTGATAAATTTATAAAGGCCTATGTCAATTTACCGTGTCTTTACTGTAAT